>CAJNIZ010000749.1:0-20191 GCA_905231905.1 Symbiodinium pilosum | reverse complement strand
ATTAAAGAGGGCCCAACATTAATGATCTATAGCATTAACTAAAAGAAACCATAGGATATCTCCCGGTTCTCCGTCCCTAATGAAGCCCAGAGACAAAATTTCAGCGACGCTGGCGGAAAGCGTAGCGGAGTGCCTTGCGCAGCTTTGGAGGTTTGCAGTTCGGACGCTGAGGTGACTGCAGAAAGGGGTGGAAGAAGCTACTTATCCTCAGACAAAAGGCTGCTGAAGCCTTAATGTGGGCACCACGCCCTTGGGCAGAATCAACGCCAATCCCCAAACCCGAAACCAAATTAAATAAACACTCAACCTAACCCTGAACCCTGAAACCCTGCAACCCTCAACTCGTCAAAGGGGAGATACTGAAATCCACCAGTTATTCATCGTTGGGAAGCTTTCACGCAAGGAGTCACCAGGTGGCCAGCCTCACACAAGGCTAGACCAGGAGGTACAAAACGGACCATGTGGGGCTTGCATGGGGGGAAGCTACCTACCTGAGATTTCCTTTCAAAAGTTAAGGGCCCGTTTTGGGGATCCCCAGTTTCAGAAGTGTAACATCTAAGGGACTACATTGGGGTCCTTGGTGTATGTAAACTACCATTTTAAGATCATCCCCAACCCTAATCCCTAAAAAAACCTAAACCCTACACCCTGAGACCTAAAAGCCCTAAACACTCAAAACCTACACCCCAAATCCTCAAACTTGAACCCCTTCAGACTGAGCTCCAAGCTTGTCGATGTGCTCCTTCAAAAACCTGCTGTGCACGGAGTCCTCAGAATTTCAGGGACCCACGCCTTCCCCCATTACTACGTGGCACTTAGGACCCCTACTCAGGGTTAACCCTTAAGTACCTATAGGAGTATAAGGGAAGAGGTTAAGGGTCTGGTCCAAGCTAAGTCCCAAGAAGAATGCTAAGGTTGATGGACAAAATCCTGCATAGCATGGGTACCTTTTTTTGGGGGGGTCCCTCTAATAACGATGATCGCATTTTGGGGTTGATCTTGGGGTCCCACTGTTTATGGAAACTACCACATGACCCCAGGCATGCTGTGGTCCCTGCCTTTTGGTATATAGGGTCATGAGGATTTTGTTTATCAATGGTATCTCCAAAGGTTCCGTTTACTGGCTGGTTCCCCATGTGCAACTGGCAAGTAAGTTCAGGGACCACGAAGATGATGATCAAGCAAGTGGGTGAGCCGCAGGCCAAGGGTTTTCCAGTTTCTAGGGCGTTGTAGTGATGCTAGATTTGATTTGCATCTTTTTGTTGAAGGGTTCCCAGTTCTCTGCAGTCATTGGTCGGAGGGCCAGGGGGACTTAAAAAGTAGGTTAATAACAGGGATAATTGGGGTTATCTTATGGGTTGTAGCAATTATCATTATACTTACTAAGTCCTCCTGACCCCGCAAGTAGAATGGCTGCATGAGTCTGCGGCTCCCATGCAAACATTCCTCGCCTCCTCATCTTTTGTGCTTGAATTGAATCGGCCTCCAATGCAACCGCATGCCGCTGGGACCCCTGAAGCATCGAGCCCCAAAGCTCTGAATTCATTTTCAAATCTAATCTTAAGGTCCCGTACCCTATCAGTTTGGAGAAGTGTTTTGGAATCAGAAATGTTGAGCTGGATATGGTTTTCATTAGTTTCAACGCTCCAAAAGCAACTGCACACCAAAGCCAAGCTGAAAGAAACGTCTTTGCTATCAAAATTTGTGTGCCTGACAGCGGAGGAGGCTGGCGTCCAGGTTTAGGAATGACTTTCGGTTTTGATGTTTAACCGGGGCAAGGTCCATTCTGAACCTGAAGTCCTAAACCTTATCTGGCATCAGAACTCGAAAGACTGCTGAGGAGGCTGGCATACAGGTCGTAGAAGAGCTCTGCAGTCTCATGGAAAATATCCGTTGAGAGAATGGGCCGCCTTTGCTGCGCCTGAGCAGGTTCCCCTCCCCTAAACTAACATGAAACTCCTAGCATCACCCTTCATAAGCCCTACAATAATCCTCTATATACTCACCTATATAACGCCCATTTCAGGAGTTTAGACTATAGCTCACATGGAATCCCATTTAGCCATCTTATCGAAGGACAATCGTCTATCTAGGTTCCATCTGAAAGGCTTGACCAATTTTGGTTGTGGGAGGTGAGGGAATTTAAACCCTAAACCCTAAACCCAAAAACAAAAACCCTAAACGGAATTTCTCGAAACTGGCCTGAAAGACCTCTTAATTTGCATTCCAATCCTCCGAGGTGTCCTTGGAGGAAGCCCTTTCGGAGAAACTTCCCCATAACTGGGTTGCTGTTAAGGAACTAAATTTGAGTTACTATATTGGGGAAACCCTATTATGTACTACATATACCCAGTAGGGTAACTTAATGTAAACTCCTTAAACAGCTACCCAGATAAGGCTTGGGGTTCCTTGGGGCTCAGGGTTTCTTCAAGAATCCCTGAGAGAAGCCCTGCAGGCGACCCTTTGTTACACTTGTGTCCTCCCCAAAGCTCACCTGTGACACAGCTTAAATTAAGTAAGATTCAGCATCTTTAACAAAACTGACTTCAACTTCTGCCTGTGGTTCTTCAATCCCTAACCTCTAGATAAGCAAGCGAGCAGGAAAAAAGAACTCAACAGATAAACCCTGAACCTCAATGAGACCCATTGTTCTTTTGTTCGTTCAAAGCCGTGGGATGCAGCAGTCCTACCGTCTCCATCATAAACCTTAGCCTGGGCTACATTCATCGCTTCAGCGTCTCTGCCTCCATGCAGTAGCCCCATTCATTGTTGATGCATGTGGAAGGCCACGCTTCTTCCACTTGCCAGAAATCTTCAGAAATCTCACAAAAGCATGTTTCACAGCCTCCCGAGGTAACGATGCCCCTGATTATAATATAGCAACAGACCTGCTCGGCCTCACCATGTCAAGACCATGCAAGCCTGAGTAGTCAGGAAGATTATCCCTTTTCATAATTCTTTGCAACTAGACAATAACATGTCCACATGCATGCGAGCCCTTGCCTTCTCTGTAGAGGCTGCTGCAGGTGCTTCTTCTTGCGCCGCGACCTCGTGATCTTTCAAGCTTTAGGGCCACAGCTTGGGGGGGGGTTAGGGTCTGGTTGTGAATCAGGGCAGGCATCCCAAGAATGAATAGCACATGTCTTCTGATCTGCAATTAGGACTCGGAATGTCTTGTGATATGAGCGCACCGCCAGGTTTCCATAGAGACCCACCCTCCACTTTATCTACCACATTCAGCCGCACTTTGCTAAGGTACCTGCCTCAAACTTTAAACACCTCCAACCCAATTCGCCCTGTCAGTTTGCCCTTCTGCCTGGCCAGCTTCTGGTCGTACTAGTTTGCTCCTTGTGTAGGGCCTTAAATCACTAGAATTGGGGGGGTTTGAGATGCATTATATCATAGTCATTCACGGGTTAAGGGCTATCAGTGGATAAACCGTTTGATGCACTGCAAGTCCAACACTCAAATTTCCTCCGAAGAACACTCTCGCAGGAACCTTCTCCCAATTTGAGAGGATCCTGGCCTACATGGGCCCATCGCCTCGAGGGACCCTTAGATCGTGGTGCATTTAGATCTAGTCGAGGTCCTTACCCTACCATTTAGGATTCTTATGCCCTCCGTTTCAAGGACACCCGGACAAATAGCAAGGCATGTAGAAGGAAACGGAAGCTACTGTCTGTTGTAGGGTTTAGTGTATAGTGTACTTTGTAAGGATTGGGAAAATGGGTTAGAGGGACAGTCATCAAAACATGATTGTATCGAAACTACAACTACTATAGGGATCCTTCCCTCCATTCTCTGCTTAGCACCAAGTAGAAAAGCAGAGCTGGACGCACCCAAGAACTTGGCCAGAATGTAGCCCTGATTGAGACGAGGGTTTGACATGACCCTCTAGCGCCTTTTTACCTGTCTATTTCAAAGTGTTAGGTATGCCGCTTCGTGCAATGTCAGTTCAATCAACAAGGGCGCTGCAACATAACATGAGAGGAACATGGCTTGTGGTAGGGCAAATAACCGAACAAAGGCAATATCAATACCATTGCTGCTACCACAGCTATGGCAGACAAAAGCTAACAGCTAAACCTGGCTTGCAAAATCTTCCCCAAAGCCACGGATGTTCGTAGGCTTTCCCACCGAAATCACAAACCAACAGCTGCCTGGCAGGTTTTCACAGGACGAGCCCTCCTTTGAACACCTCTATACCTGTACCCCTGACAAACAAATCCTGTCCAAGACCGCCACAGCTATGATCGCCAGCGGTAAAAGGCGCATCTTTGTCCTGCATACAAAGTTTCAAGCTTTGGAGGGTCAACCTTGGATTTTGGGCATTAGGTCTTGCGGAACCGCGGAAATCGTGCAAAGAGGTTGCTCCAGCTTGCAGATGTTCGGGGAATAATAATAGTTGACAACCTCCACGGCCCAAAGGGTTCCACATCACATCTGCCTGTCAGCTACCTGGTATATTGGGGTTGTATAGGGAGAATGGAAAAGAAAATGGACACGACTATAGGGATCACATAGGGCTTATGTAGGGTTATGCTGTACAACAAAGACTCATGCACTCAACAGTAGAAGCATCGTAGCAAACCTCGGTAACTAGGTAATTCAATCGACAAGGACCTTAAACCCCAAAACCCAAACCCTAAACCCTAAACCCCAAACCCTAAACCCCTAAACCCCAAAACCCTAAACCCCAAAACCCTAAACCCCAAAACCCTAAACCCCAAAATCCTAAACCCCAAGACCATAAACCCCAAAACCCTACACCCCAAACCCAAAACCCCAAACCCTAAACCCCAAACCCTACACCCCAAACCCTAGGCCATGCAGTAAGCCAAGGCCCCAAGCCGGTAAGCAAAGGCCGATGCTCTCTATGCTTCGGGGTGCCTTTCAAAGTTTGTATAACTGTTTAGGTTGGGGTTTAGGGTTTAGGGCTTAGGGCTTAGGGTTAGGAGGATTGTGGCTTGGTGGAACCGAAGAAGCTATAGAATATCATGGCAAAGGAAATGCCATGGAGCAATTATGCTAGATGGGGAACTACGACCCAGAGATGGTCCAACATTCGGAAATATCAGAACACAGGGACCTAAAGACAAAATAGATTGAAGATTGAGAGTTGAAGCTACTACCCGACAACTTTCATGGAGACGTCCAGCTACTGCTGCAAGATCCTGAGGCCGAACTTAGGAAGAAGGGAGGGATCATCTTTGCAAGTATTCCAGGAAACCGGAAACCCTAAATCGTAAACCCTAAACCTTAAACCGTAAGCCCCAAATCCTAAGCCCTAACCCTAGACCTTAAGCCCCAAGAGCAGATCCCGAACTTGCCCGCAGACAAACCCTAACGCTTTAATAAGGTGGGATTTTTGGGTGGTTGATCCACGTAAGGCTACCTTCCTCTTACCATATACTCCAACCATGAGGAGGATATAATCTTACTCGCAGTGGGGCCATTCCCAGAGAAGATGCTAACCCTCAACCCTAAACCCTAGACCCTAGATCCTAAATCCTAGACCCTAGACCCTAAACACTCAAGTCTCAACCTTCAGCTCTGCACCTGACGCGGTCCTTCCAATCCTGTAGAACTTCCAGTAGCAGGTCTGCCCCAAGCTTTCCCCCAAGCTCGGGTCAAATGCTGCGGCAAAATTCGTTGTCTTCAAGCCTTTAAGCCCCTAAACCCCAAGCCATAGAGCTTGAGCCCTGAAACCTTACACCCTCGCATCTAAACCTTTAAAGCAAAACATCCAATCTGCAGTCAAATTTGGGGCATAAGTTTGGGTAGCTTTTGGGATTCTTGTCACAAGCCCCCGCCCCTCAGAATGAGCCTTCCCCAAATACTTCACGTGCTGGAAATACACATGTGGGGGGTCTGAGGACACTGGCTGCATTGCAGTGAGGTGGTTCTGGCCAGTTACATGTGGGGTCTTGACGTGGGCACTACTTGGGTTCTATCTTGGGTTCTATCTATCTCAGCGCCTAATTGCATGAGCCGAAGTGAGTGCTCCTCAAAATCAGGGTTCCTTTTCTACGCCCAGGATTATGACACTTGGCGAGGGCATCGCCCAAAAAACACCCAAGGTTTTGAGGAGCCCCCCTTAGGGTTTAGGGTTTATCAGGGTTTAGTGTTTACAAACTTGGAACTGGCGGGTAGCATAGCGCTTCTCGGCTTCAGCATTTACAGTATAATAAAGGGGATTTTGGTAACCCCCATCTAAAAAACTAGGACCCTATAGCCATCATATGATAGTTGTAGGGGCCTAAATTGACGGACACCTAACCCTAAACCCTATATTCCAAAGCGGGAGCCAGAAAGTTGGAGCTTCAATCATCGAACTTTTGGACCTCTACTTCTTGGCGCCTAAGGTGGGTTGGCGGAGTGAATATCCAAAGGATATGCAGAGGTCAAACAGACATGATTCTAGGGCTTCACTCCCAAAGATAATCAACTTGGCCTAAGAACCAACCCCCTTTATAATGAACAGCTCCCCTGATATACAGTGGTACTCTATAGGATTTTCTTATTCAGGGAGCTGGGTGGGTTTGGGAGTGGGGAGGGGATTATAGGGCTTCATCAGTCAAGATGCAGGAGTTGCTCAAGGTCTCAGCTGACTTCAGCTGCACTTGCAGGGAGCTTAGGGGAATAATCACCTGCGCCTAACGATGCAAGACGCACCTCCCCAATCTTAGGAGCCTATGGCACCTAGCTATGTTGGGTTGTTCTTAGCATACCTTATAAACCCAGTGTTTTAGGCGTTGGATTTGTGCGTGCGGGCTTAGAGCTTAGCCGATTTGGTCTTGTGAGCTCAGGGTGAGGGGCCTATGACTCTGGCTTTCTGAGGAGAAACACTTTCAAAGCTGAAACAAGAGCCTGCTGAGTTCGAAAACGGATAGCATCCAATCCCTGGCTTTGCGCGTTCTCGCTGCGGCCTGTCTTGTAGATGCTTGGCCACCACTGGAACGCTGAAGCTTTTTTGATTGGAACAGTTTGCCGCAGAATCTGTGAAAAAAAAGCAATGGACTCAATAAAACGCTGCAGGAGCAATAATTGCAATCCCCAGCGGCGTATTTTAAACAGATTGGGCACTGCAGAGGCAGCAGGAAAATTGCCTTTCTGCATCGTGCTATGTCAATCACTTTGTCGCTTGCGCAGTATTTGCTGAAGTGTAGGGGAATCACGCGCAGTCTGTGACGGAAGAGGCTTTGAGTGCAGCTGATGCGTGCCCAAATGAAACTCTATGCTACTCTGGAAGCTGGCCAAAAAACCTCTCCAAGGAATACTACAAAAATGTGTCATCTCAATGCATGCCTGCTCTGTTCAGCCTCTAGTTATTATCATTTCTTGTTTGTATTCTTCCGTTTGGAAGTAGAAAACTCGGAAAGCCAAGACCTCTAATGTCCAAAGCGGAGCGCAAGTGGCACAGAACAGACCGGGACCGCTCTCAGCTGCGTGAAAAGGCCAACACCTGATTGCATGTGGATTGTAGAGTTAATAGAGATTGTACTGGAGCCCGTTAGAGCTAGAGTGAAAATAATATTTTGAATGATTCCTTAGGGCTGTACTATAAAAATACAAGGTAATTCCTAAGGAGGCTGTATACAGTATGCAAAGCCTATGAGATTCTGGAAGCTTGTAGGGGTCATCAGGCTTTTGTATGGAGTGTGCATTCTCTTGGAGCCTGGGAAAACCAAGCTTCTTTTGTTGATGGGGTTTAGGCAGCAACGTGTTAAAACACAACCCGCTTGAGTACTTGCATGCAGAGCAACTGTAGCAGACTGCAAGCGTTTTTTTGCGTTGCCGGCGCTGTAGACTGGAGGTAGGGCTTAGGTCTCGAATTTGGGGCGCAAGGATGTCGTCCAGATTGAACACCTGACCTTCAACCTGTAGACTTGTGCCTTAAAATATGGAAGATGGGACTCTTTTTGGCTAGGGATATCTTGGTTGAAGGGATCAACTCCCGTCAGCCTGCCCCCGTTTCAGACGTCAAGCTATATGGGTGGTTGCTGTACAGAAATGGGGACCCAAAAACGGACCATAATTTTGACAACCACCCATATACCCAAGCTCCCTGACCCCTTCAAGTGCAAAACCTCCACAAAAGCCTAAAACTCTGAAGTCCTACATGGCGGATGTTGGAAACTACTTACTGTTGGTTAGCGGGGAATAACGGAATTTTAGGGTTTAGGGTTTAGGAATATATTCTGTAGGGGTTACATACGGATCATGTTCCCTTATTACCTGCTAAGCTATGGTTGCTCTTTGGGTTCCCTTTCTAATGCCGCGGCTGCTTTTTGGGATCGCGGCACATGAGCTATAGTCTAAACTCCTAGTATCCCCATTAATAACCCCTTTAAAACTCCCCTATAGAATCCCCTTTAAAGGAGTTTAGACTATGGCTCACATGGGTCTCTGAACCCTAAACCCTAAGTCCAGGCCTGACCAAAAGCTCCCGAAGTCAGCCAGTCGCTTGGCTTTGCCTCCTTTGCCTCAGCTCCCAATTGCACCTCATATGGTCGCCTTCAGAAATCGGGGACCTAATATAGACCTCTAGGTTACACATCCATATGAAAGGGTTTAGGGTTTAGGTCCACAGAAAGGGACCCCGAATTTTGGAAACCCCCCATACGTGTCGCATGAGGTCTTTGGCAATCGACTTCTGGGGTTGGGGGGACCGACGAGATGTATGAAGGAAGATGAAGGATATGGTCGTTTTCCCAAAAAAGGGGACCTCAATAGAGACACCCAAAATATTCTAATCCTTATTATGGGGACCCCCCACAAAGGGATCCCTAATTTTGGGAAAATTCCACATTGGCATTATCTCAGGCTCTTTCATTCAAAATTCATTTTGCCCGGCTCCCAGGAACCTGCCATGCTGTAAATGCCTTGCCTTTTCTACATGGCCCTTAGGACCCCTACCAAGGGTTAACCCTTAGGTACCTATACTGGGAGTATAGGGGAGTCGAAAAAAAGTGTTTAAGGTCTAAGGTCCAAGTTGAGTCCCAAGGAGTTTAGCACAAACATCAAGTCTGCAATGGAACTTCCTGCCTGTCTTTGACTAGGTTCCCAGGAACCCATTAATAATAAGGGTACCCTTTTTTCTTACTGTTCAGTTTTAATAAGGAGACCCAAAGTAAAGAGGGCAAAAGGGCACTCTGGGATACCTAGTTGAGTTCAACTCACGGCATGTTGAGTTCAGGGCTTTTTCATGGTGCAGAGCCCGTAACAATCCTCATCTGAAAGCCTCCCCGTTTTCTGCAATCCCGAAATAACCCCTAGACGCTTACCTGATCCATATGCAGACCCTGAACCCTGCTATCCTATAATACCCTACACCCTCAAGCTCAAACGGGGTTTAGGGCTTAGGGTTTAAGGCCTGAATCTTCACCCCTGAAGCCATAGAGTCTAAACTCGTAGTACCCCCCTTGAAAACCTTCATAATCGTCCCCAATGTAATCCCCTATATAACCCCCTTTAAGGACAGCTTGAAATCCGGTAACTCGCTTCTGCTCGCTCTCAGAGATGCCGATGGCAACGCCACTCCTCAGCTGGGCTAATAGTAGGGTTAAACCCATTGGGGTAGTATTAGGGTTGTAGTGGGGTTATAAAGGAATAATGAAAAAACAGGGAAACTGTAGGGATTATATGGCTAAACAATTCGAAGGGTTATGTATAGGGCTATATAGGGTTCAGGGTCTACTTGCGGGCTCTTTGTGGGGAATGAAGGGATATAAAAGATACTGCAAACGAGTAATGGTATGGTTCAGGGTTTAGGGTTGCGTCATCATGAGGGTTTGGTAAGCTGGAAAACTGAATGGAAAAGAGAATGGACCCTGAAGTGGAGACAGGGTTTTTATAGGGATATTTAGGTTAGGGTTTAAGATAACTACAGGAATTTTGGCAATTCCAACCCAAACATGAGGACCCTATGATACTGCTTGCAGTGGTAATGCTAGGTTTTAATTTTGGGTGTTAGGGTTTGCCTGCCTGAGGAATTGACACACTGATATTGGGGCTGGAATCAAGGTACTGTTCGCCTTTCATTCAAATCATCACAGGCAAAGCCTAAATGCCCCTTAAAACCCTCCGCGAGCAGCTATCCTATAGCGTTGCAGTCCAGTTCTATATGGGTTGTAGTTTCATTAGTTATTTAAACGCTGAACCCAAAACCCGAAGCACTACACCCCTGAACGCGGAACCCAAGCACCATTATGAACCCTTCTCCTACTCTGCTATATAATGCACAAAAGCATAATTTGCATTCTCTCTTCCATTCCTTAGCAAGACCCCAAACCTTACATATCCCTGTAACACCTGGTTTCCATTTTGTTTCCTAGGTGTAATTCCGCTTGAATTTCATCTCCCAACCATTAATTTGTTGCATTTTTGCATTCCCTACTAAGAAGCAGCAAATAAGCCCCGAAACTCTGTTCTGATACAGGACAATTTCCATGTCATTTGTCATTCTTTACCATTTGCTTCTCCATTGTTGCAATTCCTTGCCTAAAGCCTGAGCCCTAACCCGTGAACTTTTGCCGTTGGTTCGCTTTATACCTACATATCCCTATGCGTCTTCACTTCTTGATTTAATTTGCGTTTTTATTCCCTACCTGTCACCCCAAGCCCTAAACGATGAAGTAGCTTCATTTTTCTTCTCCATTGCCTGACCCATTACCCTAAATCCTAAACCCACTACCTAGCCATTTCTTAGCCCCAAGCCCTATTAAGCATTTTTTTTTCAATCGCTTTTTCTTTTCTTCATTTCCTGCTCACAACCTAAAACCTAAACCATAAAGTAGCCTCCATTTTCTTCCCCTCTCCCTAACAAACAAGTTCACCAACCCCAAACCCTAACCCCTCAATACAAGTTTGTATTTGCTTTTACATTCCAAGCTTCCATTTGCTTTTGCATTCCTTCATTCCCTACTTAGGGGGGCTAATGGTACCGAAGGATGGATTATAAGGGGGCCTATTGGCAGATCAACCCCGGCCCCTGAGACTAAGAGCGCTCACAAGTAATCCCCTCCCCCTAACATTCAAACCACCCTCCTCCAGAATACCACCATGGCAACATTGAAACTCTAAAGCCTAAATCCTAAACCCTGGGTGGGGCGGGTGGGGGTAAATACGAAGAGGAGGGGATGAAGGCACTTGAAGAGCAACCACTTCAAGATCCAAAAACCTATACCCCAGCAAACCATGCGAAGCAATTTCCGTTTAACTTTCCATGTTCCTTTCCATTGGATCTCTGTTTTCACATCTAAATGTAACTTTAAGATACTTTCCCCTAACATGAAATATTCCCACTAGATTGGACTGTTAAACGGGTGGGCGGGGAAAATGTGCAAAAATACTATATGTATATACCCAACATACTATAGTAGTTTCCCCCAACATATTATAGTTTCCATTTTCCATTATCTTAACATAAGATGTACATACCCAACGTACTGTAGTACTTTCCATTTTCTTTTCCATTATCCCAATATAGCACCCCACATATTACAGTAGCTTCCATTTTCTTTTCCATTATCCCCTACAACCCCAACATATTAGTTTCCATTTTTTCTATTATCCCAATATGGCACCCCACATATTACAGTAGCTTCCATTTTCTTTTCCATTATCCCCTACAACCCCAACATATTATAGTTTCCATTTTTTCCATTATCCCAATACAACCCCAACATATTATAGTAGCTTCCATTTTCCATTATCCCCTACAACTCCAATATATGATAGTTTCCATTTTCTCTTCCATTACCCCAATATAACCCCAACACATTATAGTAGCTTCCATTTTCCATTATCCCAATATAACACCCCACATATTACAGTAGCTTCCATTTTCTTTTCCATTTCCTTACTATAAGATGTATATACCCAATATACTGTAATAACTTCCATTTTCTTTTCCATCATCCAAATATAAGGCTAATTTTTCCTTAAGCCACTTTGAGAGAAGGCCAGGCTCTTCATGGTTCGCAAGCAAATGAGGCCTGCACCTTTCCAAAAGCTCCTGGATCATGCTTGGGAAGGGCCTAGGGTTTCGGTTTTAGGCATTTAGGGCTAAGGGTCTAGGGTTCAGGGATGACCCATATACCCCATATTCTATCTACTTAAGGGGGATATACCCTAAACCCTGAACCATATACCCCATATTTTATCTACTTAAGGGGGGGGCTTCAGGCTTTGGGATGCTTCGTATTCCAATGGTGTCACACCTTGAGTTGTCATCCCATACTAACTCAATGGGTTTAGGGCTCAGGACCAGAATATCACCGCTTTTGGTTCCGTGCCATCCGAATGCTATCCATCTGTAAATAGATTCTGCACATGAATGCAAGTGGAAAACCAGTCTAAGGTTTTTGTAAGGCAGCAAAGATTTCCAACTATTGCCTAGGCTCTGAGCGTACTCTGTGTAGTCAGTGCCGTAAGGCCAGTGCAGGTCGCCAAGTAATCTCCGGAAGTTCGCATCTCCCTGGAAGGCTTGAGCAAACGGAATTCTCCATCTCGTCTGAGCTATGGTCTAAAGTCCTAGTATCCTCCTCAAGAACACTTACAATGCGCTGCTATATAATCCCCTATTTAACCCCCCTTAAGGAGTTTAGACTATAGCTCATGTGCAGAAATCATTTGGGGGGGCTCAAAGTTGAAATCCCTTTTTGGGCCCCGGGATTATGCAGGGCAGCCCAAATAAAGGTAACCATAATGTGACAACCTGGTCATATTGAGGTTTCGTAAAAGCAAGGGGTCCCTTGCTCGGGTCTTGGCTAGAAAGTTGCCATTTGTTGGTATGTAGCTATAAGAGGGCCCTGATTGCAGGGAACTCCTGTGTAAAAGTTAGAAGAAGGGGTGAGGGTTATCACATGTATCCTTTGGGGCCTTTCTCCAGAGGGGCAGGTCTTTACACATCCCTGGGCTACATATGCACTGAAATGGGATTACCAGGGTCCCCGTAAGGACTCCACCGCAGCTGCTTTGAGAAATTCCCATAGTTGGGTTCCTATCAGAAATATCGATCTTACGACGGATGGAGGGGGTGTTTAATACCAGGGAGAACAGATATCCCTAAAATCTTAACTAGTAGTTTCCATTTTATTGTCCATTATCCCTACAGAACCCCCTATATAATCCCCATATAATCCCTATATAACCCCTATATAACCCCGTATGAACAGATGATCTTCCTTTTAGAAGCTCGTGGGACTTGAAAACTCAATGGCGGTTCGCCATCTCAGCCTGGATTCCCATGTACCGAAGGCCGCGCTCCAACTTGGTTTAAGGTGCAGGGTTCAGGGTTCTTCCCATGCCCACTCCCAATATAGGATCCAAGAATCTGGGACGCTTCAATAAGTTTGGCGACCTTTAGAACCCTACAAGGGCTGTAAAAGGAATATGGGGTCCCACCTTAAGGATTCCACATTCCCTCCTGCCTTAAGTATCACAGCCGCATCGGAGAACTCTGCCTGCAACTCTGCAGGTACTTCCCAAAAGCACCTCTGCGCAGATTTTCGATGTTTCGGGGACCCTGAGGACAGCTTACGTTCAGCCCCCCCCACCAACAAACCCTAAAAGCCCTGATAGCCCTTGAGATACCTGCCATGAACTTTTTTGGGGGATCCGGGGTGCTGATGCCGGCCTCTCACAGCTGAAAAACCTCGTGAACCCATACTTGAAGCTTCATGGGTAGTCAGGGGCATGTGAAGGCCATTTAAAATAGTTTTTTGGACATCCCATGTGTTTGTTGCTGGGTACTTAAGGGGCGTGAGTATAGGTACTCGGTACTGTAGTGTGGCATATATGGGCGATAGGAATCGCGCTAAGGATCCACTCCCCCACTGATCTGTTGGATTTAGGGTTTGGGGGTTTAAGGTTTGGGGTTCAGGGCTTAGGCGTAGCATGGATGCCCGCAATCGGGACTCCTAATTTTGGAAACCCTAGCCCCTAAGCCCTACCTAGTCCAATTCATCTCTACACAGCCCCGAAAAGGGCATCCTTTTTTTGGATCCTAAACTCTACAGCCTGTAGCCGCCCTTCATTAATAGAAGATGGAATTGGCCAATATCATAATAAGATCCCACATGCCCCATATTCTATTCTATCTACTTAAGGGGGGCTATAAACCCCAAAGAAGCCCCCCTGACCTGGCTGTGGTGTAGAAGCTGTAGGCTTCCGCCTTCAGTCGCCCGGAGTCCATGTGTCCAGCTAATCGTTTTGCCATCTCCTGGGCTCTGTACCGATTTTAAGGATCCCTTAGGGGGGTTTAGGGTTTAGAGTTTAGGGTTTAAGAGGGACCTATAGAGTGAGGGATCTACAGGGGTTTAAAGATTCGTAGAAACCAATTACAGGTGGGTAGTTTATGGGCACCCATGAGCCTTCTATACCACTCCTATAAAAGTATCCACCTGTAGATGGCCTCAACTACACTTCAGACACTGTCCTCACCCTAGAAATGTGACATATGAGCTATAGTCTAAACTCCTAGTATCCCCCTTAATAGCCGCTATAGTAGTCAACTATATAGTTCCCTATATAACCCCCCTTTAAGGAGTTTAGACTATGGCTCATATGGGATTATAGGACCCTTATAACGGGTATGCTATGGCAACGTTGCCATCCTAGGGGACCGACATGATACCGTTACAGGGTGGGGCGGTATCCATCTCTAGCCACCGTAGCGCTCATGGGTGATAGCTTACTTCCACGTCAGGAGCCATCATGATGCCAAATCCATATACCTGGCTGCCAGAGCTCTTTGCCACCTTCTTGGTGCTACTTGAGGATTGGGGGATGACAGATTAAACCCTAGAAATGTGCTATTAAAGATGATTGCCCGCCTTTTGCCCTCACCTCGCCAAAATCCCTAAGGAACTTCCAGGAACAGCTGAATCCTGTTTGGGTCTAGCGTCTGGCATGTGGGTCTCCAGCCACTTCAGCACTTTCGGAACATCCTCATCGGTCACATCTGACACGAAGACAGGCGCATCCTGCGCTTTGCCCAGGCAACCCGCAACTTAAACATGTCTAATGTAGGGTGCTCAATCAGCAGAAGAGGGTTTTTGGAGAGAGAGAGATCTACATATTTATGTATGTATAAACAGCTATAGAAATGTAAGGACTAAATGCGGGGAGTAGGAGTACTTCTCGAGGCTTCTACAGTACACTTCCTTCTTGCTTGCCAGGTTGGACCCTCTGCAGGGCGGTGGGGAGCCCGGTCCTTCACATGCAGCGACACGGAGCAGTCAGTCAAGGACAAAATGGCGTCGACAAGGACCTGAATCTACCCTGGGACCCTCACGAAGAAATTGCATTTTAACTGTTCATTGCGTTTTTATAGTTTGTAGCCCATAAACCTTAAATCCTAGACCCTACACCCTCAACCCTAAGGTCTAGATACCAAAATCAAAAGAAAAAACTCTTCAGGGCATCCCGAGGTACCAAATCACAAAGGACCTCCAGGCCATAGTTGTCCATGACCACAATCACTTTCCTTGCATAGCTCCCTAAGCCATGAAAGTGCTTCAAGGGGAGCGGGCCAGTGGATTTTTGTAATGGGTTTAGGGTTGGGGTTCGCAAGTAATCATTTAGGGTGTAGGATCCCCTATACTACCCCAGGGAGAGTGGGGGACTCGAAAAGAAGATGGAAGCCAGTGTTTGCAGAAAATCACCTCTTCAGGAGTCCCTATGATAAGGATGATAATATTTGGAGGTTTCCCAAAATTGGGGGTACCCATTTTGGGGGTCCCCATAATAAGGAGTATAATATTTTGGAGTCTATATTGGGGTCCCCTTATTTTGGGAAACTACCAATTGGGGGTAGAAGCGGGGTCTCCCCCCTTGTCTGGAAATATCCAAGTGGAAATCGGGGTTGTTGTCAAAGAACTTACCGCAGTTACTATAATATGCGTATATGGCAAATAAAAGGGTGTCTTTTTTTATCCTAACCAAAACATTCCTAAACAGAAGCTCAGAAATGAGGTAGACTTCGCGATCGGGATGTGCAGTGTAGAAGTAACAGGAATAGAAAGAGAAAACAGCTTCGTCCTTACAGGACCTCATTTGGGTTCAATGTTTTTTGGGGAAGTGTACGAAGAAGGTGGGAAGGCGCCAGCCGCGGCAGCGATAGCCGTAGCAGCTAGTCGCAAACCAGAGTACTGGAACATTCTTGGGCTCATCCTTGATTTTTCAAGGTGGTGTCTGAGCCACGTAACAACGCCCTTCAACAAAACCAAAATCTCAAAACTCTGAGCCCCAAAAATTTCCTGAATCCCAAGCCCCCACAAATCCAAGATGCCCTCTTAAATTCAAGCTACCACAGCCCGCCAAACAATCTCAACGCCACAATTCTACACCTCTGAACTCTAAGCTCTAAAACCATGACTGGGTTGCTGTTAAGGAACTTAATTCAAGTTACTATATTCGGGACACCATATTAAGTATTATCATTGCAGATGCACATTATGGTGACTCAATCTAAATTCCTTAACGGTAACCCAGTTGTCATCTCCACCCCAAGTGTCTTCGAGCTCTGCAGCAAATCAAGTGCCGCAGTGCGATGATCAGACACCTCAGATCTTATTCAGGGACATTTACGCTGGAGTCGAAAACTCTTAGTTTCCCCTTTAATAACCCCTGTAATGTAGGGTTAGGGTTTAGGGTCTAAACTTCTAGTCTCTCCCTTAATATTGTAGTCCCCTATATAATCCCCTCTATAAACCCCCTTTGATTAGACTATAGTACGTTTTAGCAATTCTTCACTTACTGGGGTTAGTAGGGAATAAGGAATATACCTTATAGCGGGTATACAGGGATTGTATTTCCTTACTCCTTACTAACCCCAGTACGTCTAGGCTCTGTATTGGGTACAGGAACCTCAGTGCATACAATGAGAAACTGATCGTTTTTGCTCAACACAGGGCACCCTGAGCCTCAAATTCCAAACCTAAGCCATGAACATGTTCAACTCAATATCTGAGTTGCCCCCCCAAACCCTAAACCCTAAACCTTTGTGTTCGACAATTTTTTTTGAACACTCTACTTTTTTGAACAGACCCTAAACTACCCCAAACCCTACTAACCGCGTGGGAACCCCAAAGTCTAGAGAGCAGCTGCCCAGCTCTCAAGTAAATGTTATGCAACAACCTCAGAGGCACTAGGTTCTCCAGCTGCCCACCGCTCACTGAAGTGACTTGCCCGGCACTCCTCAGACCCAGCGTTGGCATTTAAGGTAGGATCTTGATTGCCGTCAAAGAACTTAAGCTCAGTTACCGTCACAAGGGAACCATATTACTGACTACATGTCGTGCTAACTTGATTTGCGTTCCTTATCGGCAGCCCGGGGTAACATGAGCCACTGTCTAGACTCCTGGTATCCCCCTTAATAACCCCTATAATAGTCCCCTACATAAGCAAGGAGTTTAGGCTGTAGCTCACATGATGTCTTAAGTTGAGGGCTGCAATGGCATCAGAGTGTGGGCTTCAGGTTTCAGGTATGGGGTTGAAGCATTTGGGGCTGAGGGTTGAAGCTTAGGCCTTCGATGACAAATGCGTATAAGGTTTAGGGCTCAGGGCTAGATGTCGGGAATCGTGCGCCGCGCTGGATTCGAAGACTAACGCAAAACCCAGGCGACAGGATATATCAAAATCTTCTCCGCCCAATTGGGACCCCAAAAAGAACATCAACACAAGCTGCTGCGCTGGAGTTCTGAGAGCTCTTATCTCTGAGAATGTTGAAAAGCCCTTTTTGAGAGGATCCTGCATGTTCATGTGAGCTATAGTCTAAACTCCTAGTATCCTTGTTAGTAAGCCCTATACTGCTCCCCTTTTTTATTCCCCTGTATAAGGCCCTGTAAGGAGTTTAGACTATAGCTCATGTGGCGCCTTCGCTTTCTGACCTCCTGGGAGCAGTGCTGTGTGAGAGTATAAGCACAAGATTTCGTTTGCAGGCATATAGGGGGTTTCCCAAAATTAGGGGAACCTTTTTGGGGGTCCTTATAATAAGGACTTTAGCGTTTGGGGGTTTATCTTGGGGTACCCCTATTGAGGGAAACTACCATTTAGGGCAACAGCACTAGTACTTTCGATTCTACAAGTCATGGCTTCAACGAAATCGACTGGAGAACAAGCATGGCAAACAACAACATTCTAGACGGTACTGAAAATGAAAGCTTGGGCTCATGGCTCTCAGCATGTAGACATGCAACATTCAACGCATGTATTACGCATGCCGCACTTTTCTGGGCTCCACGCCGTCAGAATCGGCTTTGGAAAAGTTGTCGGAGCTGCTGCTTAGGGATTCCTCATGATTGAAATCGCAAGGCTTAAGCCCTGAAAACTTCAACCCTGATCATGAATCTTGACTCTGGAAGCACCAAATGTGAGCCCCTGAACGCTGAACCCGAATTTCTAGAAGGAAAGCTTTAAAGCTCCCAGTTGAGCTATCATCTAAACTCCTTCATAGGGATTATTAATAGGGATACTAGGAGTTTAGACCATAACCCCTACAATCCCCTATATAATGCCAATCTCCATTTCATTTCCATTTGATTCTCCATTATACCCCAATGAAACCCTAGTATAACCCCAATATAATACCCGTACCCTAAACCCTAAACCTTAAACCCTAAACCCAGTTGGAAGTCCTAAGCCAAGGTTCAAGGACAGGTCCGCCTGATTGCCCCACAATGAGCGAAGCAAACCTGCTTTTCCAGGTTCCCCAGTAACCCATTCATTAAGTGGAGCCCCCACCGTTTACCAGTGACTACAAGGGATAATGAGGATTATATTAGGGTCCTTTTATATTCCTATTATACCACTATTGCAGAGTGGGGGGTCCTCCTAACCCATTAATAATGAGGCTACCCTTTTTCCTGCTGTTCATCAGCTTCATTAAGGAGACCCCGAAATAAAAAGGGCAAAAGGGTACTACTGGGGTACCTAGTTTTGCACTGTCCAGTGGGATTGTCTGGTTTGGTGGTTTTTGAGGTCTCTCGGGTTTGGGGAGCTTCCAAGGTGTGGGTTTAGGATTGGGTTTGATTTGGGTCTAGGATTTTGGGTTTTTGGTTTGGTTCTGACTAGGGTAATAAAACCTTATGTTACGTGAGGCGAAGGCTTATGTTCGAGGTTTCGTCCGTGAAGCAGGACTGTAGTAGTTTTGGGGCATGCGGGAGGAAGGGCTGTTCAACTTCTTAGAAATACTCATATTGGAACGGTATGTCTACGATTGGGATTATGTGTGTTACTTCTCTCCACGGCTACAAAATTCCCCACGGCGCAACATCTTTAACTGATATAACCCTAATACCTAAACCTGGGTTTAGGACTGCTTTTCTGAATTTGATGCTTCCAGCCATGTGTGCGCTTAACAAGTGTACGCCATCCCCCAGGTGAGCCACCCACAATGTCCTCGAAATCCATGTATCCCTAGAGCGCCTACGGGTCCCTCCATTCTTGTAGGCATATGTTCCCTTCGATTCTATGTTCCACGCACGCAATCAAGCATGGAACCTCAAAGGAAGTCGCAGAAAGATAGCCCTATAAAAGGGGTCTAGATGGTGTTCCATGTTGGATTGGCGGACGGTATGTCCTTACTGGGAATGCTTGACGTCTCGGAAACAGAGGCGCCTATGCAAGAATGAGTAATTAGTTCGAACACCCACCGCCACTGAGCAGGACGAAATCTGGAGAAGGGAAACCGTAATCAAACCCATCATCCTGTGATCCCTTTCCAATCCCAGCATGAACCCCTGCCCCCAAAAAGGCTGAGGGAGGAAGCCCACTTTTCTAACGACCCCCTAAACAACCAAACCCCAAGCCCTGCTTCAAGCCCCAACCTTGATTCCCTACCAATTACCCAGACCCCTGGGCTTATCTAGAAAGTAATCATCCCCCTTAAGGTCTCCTAGAAATTCTCCAATAGTAACCGCAATCGGGGTTCTACTTTCTAGTCCTCCCAGGATTCTGGGTAATAAATAAAAAATCTCCCCACAAATGAGTAGCGTTTTTTTTGGTGGTTGAACCTAGTAAGATTATATTCCTCATATAAAGTACTATACCCCGAAAGGAGGATAGAATCTTACTCTATATTGGGTACCATAGTATCCCCAAATAAAATACTACTCAAGTGATTGCTAGGGTGTGGACTATGTTGCACCAACTTAAAGGACCTATAGCTCTGGAATTTGCCGAG
>CAJNIZ010000748.1:10297-31078 GCA_905231905.1 Symbiodinium pilosum | reverse complement strand
TGGCTCCAAGAGATGCCAACGTGGACACGCTGTCATCAAAGATGTTGGGGGGTACAGTCAAAAATGCTGGCCAAAATGGCGGTCCTCTGGATCCACATTGGCTTGCTTCCCAAAAAAACAAGAGAAACTCGATGATCTTTTTTAATTGGAGTAATTGAAACAAGGCATTAAGTTTGGGCGAAGTTGACTGGTTGGGGTCGGTTTATACGCTATTATCCCCACCCTCCGCCCCCCTCCCGCCCAAAGCTCTGGTAGTGAAAATATCAACCAACAAACATAGTTGGTAGGAGGGGGGGGGGCCTACTACTGCTACTACTACTACTACTACTCCTACTCCTGCTGCTGCTGCTGCTGCGATTGCTACTGCTACTGCTACTGCTACTGCTACTGCTACTGCTACTGCTACTGCTACTGCTACTGCTACTGCTACTGCTACTGCGTGCGCTGCTAGTACTACTACTACTGCTACTACTACTACTACTACGACGACGACGACGACGACGACGACGACGAGGACGGCGAGGACGACGACCACGACGACGTCGTCGTCGCATACTTACCCCAAACCTGCATCAGGAGTACTATTACCCAACGCCCAAATGCCAAATTGTTGGGTACTTGGACCCCCTGGGAAACATGAACGTCACTATGGTTTGGGCATGGCTGCTTTTGTGAGCGGACGCTCTCGGAACTACAGTTGTTGTGGTTCGGGCATGGATGCGCAGGGGAATCGGATGCGATCGAGCATGAACGTTAACATTCTGAACGTTAACACTCTTTGGGCATGGATGCTCTGGTGAGCCAATATAACCCCAATATACTATAGTAGTTGTCTACCATAGTTCTCGGGATGAATGTTCTTCCCGTTTGGGCATGGATGCGGGGAATCGGCTGCTCTTGAACATGGATGCTTTGGCACAAGAAACGCTCCAAAGCTCCTGGCCCCCCCGCGGGTGAAATAACTGGAAGACTGCTGGATCAGCGGGAAACTCTCATGGACAAGGACATGGATGTTGGATGCATGTTGCAGTTGGTGCCTAGATAATTAGAAAAAGGTGGTAGTTTCTAGCCAGAATTTTGACCTGCGCGAACTTTCTCTAAGTACAGCTACCCCTGATATACTAGATCTGAACTTATTGCTACTAAGCAGGTTACAGCCAGCTACCCTGGACATCTCGAGGCAGCCCACAACATCTGGGCATTTCTCCAGCTACGCCTCTTTAATCTCAAGCCACAATGCGCCTAGGACCGAGACCCTGAAGTCCATTCCCATATACATTCCTTGGTCTCCAAGGTCTGTTGTGAAGAAACTCCTATATGCATGGGTGCCTGGTAGCTCGCGCGGCCGCAGGCAGACGTGAAGACAATGAAGAGGCGAAAGGTACTGGCGGGTTTAGGGTTTGCGCGGGATTGATAACTTTCCCTGCTGTCCCAGGTAGGCGTTCTTTGTTGAGCTCAGACGCCAAAGAAACTGTTTCTCATAGACTTGGGTTTACATACGCACCCTGAACACTTGACTAGAACGTAAACTCCAAGATCCGAAGCCTAAACCCTGAAATCTAAGCTCTGAAACCTGACCTCTGCCTAAGAAGTCTGGCGCCTAGCTGCAAATTCAGGGACTTTCATGATCATACTGTTGGCACAAGAGGTCTTACACCAGCGTGCATCAGCACCCAGCCCGTACCTATGATAGTTGGGTAGAGGGTTTAGGGTTTAGGGGGCGTAGTCCAGGGCCCTAAACCCCAAACCCTAAACCGGGGCTTTGCATAGTGTCCAACCACTGTATTGTCCAGGCTTGCTTGAACCAGCCCAACTCAACAACTCAAACACCGTAAGCGCTCGTTGCAGCTTTGGCTCAGATTTTGCGTTTTAGGGCTTAGTTCCTCATAACGCGCACTCAAGGCACATCTAACCATGCCCGATTAATAAACTGGTCAAACTACGTCTTAACCCTGTGCTGCTGTTGAACGAGAATCGGGTTGACGGCGAACCAACCCCCAAGCCTGAAGTATATAGGGTTCTGGGCATAAAGAATAAAAACAGAAAACCAACTGGACAATGACATGAACAGTGGGACTATAATTGGGCTTCCCAAAGGTAGGACCTTCCTGACCTTTCGGAGAAATGGGGAGGAGATCATAGACTCTTAATGCCAGTCAGGACCAACAATAATCTAAAATCTCTCATAATCCGGGTCCCGCTGATGCACACCATTCAAATGGACTTCGTTCGGGCCCACATGGCCCATGAAAGGAAGCAAAGACATCTGACAAATCCATAGAGCCAACCCTCTCAGGGTGTCGAGTTTAGATTTTGGGCCTGAACCCCAAACCCTAAACCCTGGACCCCTGTACCCCAAACCCTGAACCCTGTACCCCAAACAATAAACCCTAAAACTCTAAACCCTGAACCGAAAGAAAAATCAAAAAAAAAGAATAACAACAACAACTGTAACCCAAACTGTAAGCCCCAAACCCTAAACCCTAGACCCTAGACCTCGGACACCCGCGCCTTTGGCAGCTGGCACGCTCACAGACAGGGCCGGCCTCAGGCATGGAGAGCAGTAGAAAGAATATTGCAATGTTATTATAGGTACATAACCCAGAGGGTCCACATATACAACCACTAGGGAATTGGGACCCATAATTCCTTCTATAGTATCTTATTTTGGGGCCTATTTCCCTGATAGTTGTATATTTGGACCCTCTGGGGAATGGTATAAAGGGTTTACGGCTTAAGGCTTGGGGTTTGGGGTTGAGGGTTTAGGGTTGTCAGAGTGATGGTCCCATTTGTGGTGCCCCAAATATTAGGGGCCGTATTCGGACTCGGACTCAGCAACAGACCACAATGCTGCAACCCTACGGACGGATTGTAGGTTGTATATAGGCTCAGGAGTCACAGGCTTACAGGGATTATGTTAAAACATGGGACCCGGTGATTCAGAGGAGGCCAGGGTGTGAAAGGGCCAATGCTGCCTATAGCTACAAGCCAGGAATGGGAAGTTGGCTAAGCTTCCGGCAAGAGCGCCATCACGCAGACGGCTTTTCAGATAGGCCCAAGCTACATAAACCCTCGCCTCAAACAAATCCCGGGTAGCCGTGGGAAGCTAGTCATGCTGCGCACGGTGACCTATGCAATTTCACAACCTACAAGCAATGTCTTTCTGACCATCTGACCGTTGTATGACAATGACGAATACTTCGCTACATCCCCTACCTAGAGGCTCAATACCCGTCAATTAAGAAATCGACCGTACGTATAGCAATTACAAGGATCCCTAATATCATCTAAGGTATATTGCTTAATTGGGTTCACTGGGTACTTGTTCTGGCCAAGCTACCTCTACAGTTTGAGCTGAGGCAGCGCCAGGAACAATTTGGACCATGCAAGTCCCACATCTGGGGCGCGCTAGCAGGTTTATGATTACAACTGTGCCCCCACATGAGCAGCCAGGATCTCAACCGTAGGGCTCAAGATCCGAGAGCCTGAATACCAAGCTGCTGCGCAACAGTGTCCAGATTGCTTACCCAAGCATCGGATCAAATATCTTGAAAACCTGGCTCGTGGCTTCATGTCCTCGGACCCACACCTAGCTCAACCCAATAACTCAATCAACAAGAGCCTGAAACCAAAGCTCACTGGCAAACACACTTGAAATCCTGAGGTCCCTTTCTGATTTTGCGCCCGCACGTGCGCCTACAGGGCAACGTCAAGCTGACGTTCTGGATGCCGTTTCTTGGGCTATATAAGGCACTGTCTCACGTTTGCCTCCGCAGGAACGTCCAAGTGCCGCTACTGGCATCTCACTTCGACCAGTCCCAAACCTGACAATTGTGATAGCCATGATACAAGGAATACTAGTGATGACCCCGGCCGGGGCTCCAAGTAGATACTCCGTGTAGATTTTGAACCCCAAGGCAGGTAGCTTAAAGACTCAGACCTTCCAGGGATTGACGATCAGCACGTTGGCGTGTTCATGTTGCTGCTGTTGTTGCGGCTGCTGTTGCATAAGGTGTAGGGTTTTAGAATTTAGTATACATGTAAGGCATAAGGCGTAGGGTTTTAGGATTATACTGTGCCCCTTGGTCTGTTGTTGAACGACAATTCGTAAGTTTTCAAGTCCAGCCCGATACAATTTTCTTCTCATCCCTACGGTGGATACTAACAAATCCTGCATGACCCGAAATACCCCAAACCTTGGCAACCCTAAAACCCTAAAACCCTAAACCTCATAGTATACTAAGGTCATGCAGGATTTTTAGTATCAACAGTATGTATCACTGGGCCCCCAGAGGTGGCCCCAGCTCAAAAGCCTTTAGGGTTTAGGGTTTTTAAGGTTTTTAGGGTTTAGAGTTTTTAGGGTTAAGGGTTTAGGGTTTTTAGGGTTTTTAGGGTTTCTAGGGTTAAGGGTTTTTTGGGTTTAGGGTTTAGGGTTTGTACGTTTGAAGCCAATATGCTGTTGCTGTGTGCGCGGTGCTGTTGGTGGTGGTGCGGCACCCTAAACCCTGAACGCTGAACCCTAAGCCCTCGCACTACAGTCATTAACGTACTGGTGGCTAGTAAGGAATAACTGAATATAATCATAGAGCCCCTATATAAACCCTATGTCGTTTATTCCATACTGACCCTCAGCAAGTTAAAAGAAACGAGAGCGTTCATAGCGACGGGCGCCTTAAGCCAGAAGAGCTTAAAGCAACTACTCTCTTGTCGAAAGGCAGCTCGGTACACGACGGGCAGCTTTGAAAACGAGCCATGCCACTTACTGCAGATTCACCGCCCTAGATACCCACTCCGAAAATGTCATGGAAGCCCATTTCGCCCCGCATCTCAACGAGAAGAACCTTGATGGGCCCTTAGGATGCCATCTTAGTTTTGAGGAGCCTAACACTTGAGAGTTTAATGGCATTTGAGAGTTTGAGATTTGCAGCTCTGTGTATGCAAGTTTAAGTAGCAGGGACGTTACATCCCCAAGGCAGACCTGTATTTCTATGTGCTGCTGAGAGCCCTCAGTCAAAGAACTTAGCACACCTGCCGGCCTTTGAAATAGCTACGCGGTTTAGGGTTTAGGGCTTAGGGTTTATTGAGGTCACCACCTAAAAGTCAGACAGCTGCGGAGGTCCGGAATCGTATGCCCCGCGCCCTAGGAAACCTTCGGACATACTGTTGATACTAAAAATCCTGCATGACCTTAGTATACTATAGGGTTTAGGGTTTTAGGGTTTAGGGTTTAGGTTTTAGGGTTTTAGGGTTTTAGGGCTTAGGGTTCCATTATTCCCAAGGTTTAGGGTATTTAGGGTCATGCAGGATTTTTAGTACCCACCGTACCTACATAATCGGATGCTTTTCACCCTAGGGACCTACCTGGACCCCAAAAGCATGTAAAGTAATTGCCTTTATGGTTATTATTATAGGGTTTAGGGTTTAGGGTTTAGGGTTTATAGGAGTTTAGGGCTATTGTTTTACATACTTTTGGGGTTTAGGTAAAGACTTCCCTACATAAACAAATACAGCTCATACCCTGCGTAGATCCAAATATGTACTGTCTTCATGAAGCCCACATACACAACCATGACACAGGTGCAAATTAGCATCCAAATCTCAACAATCCGTCCATAACATGATATCTTCAAAACCTCAAACCATCCATCCCAGAACTCAAGCCACTCCAAATCAAATTACATTGGAATCCGATCCCAATGTGAGGGGGGGGCAAGGTTGTGGTATGTACTCATTTTTTTTCGGCCCCTAAGTAAGTTACCCCCAAAAACACCGGAATTCTGAAAAGCTTGCATATACCCCTGCATAACTCCTCTCAAAAGGAGCATGCAGCCACCCGAAACCTTTTATGTCATATACCCGCGTAAAGCTCCAGTTAAAACGACCAAAGACTGGCTTCTGGTTGGCATATCTTTAAAGAGGCATGGTCGTGGGGGGCTCAATCGACAGGTTCATAAGGACTTAGTAGATTCATATTACATCCTCAAACCTAGAATCTCACACCGCCCTAAAGCCTCAAGCCTAATTTAAGCGGTATTTGTTTGGCGGCAGGAAAGGGCAAGCCTTCTGGAAGCATTTCAGCACGGCCCATCGTTGTCCTTCGAGCACGCGGCCATAAAGAGAGGGGTCTATGGGGATCATATGAGCTGAATGGGGCCGTGAGATTAGATGCCACACACTCAGAGTGCCCTCAGTAGGCGTTGGAACATAGGGATTGGGCCGCAGGACGCAATGCCTAGCGGTTGGTGTGCCGGGTGTAGGATGAAAGGTCTTGGACCGTAGAATCTACCTAAAGGCAATAGCGCGTAAATCCTAAACCCAGCTTAGCATGTTTAGGGTGCCGTCTTGAGCGGAATCCTCAAGCTGCGAGCTGCTTCTTACCTATCCTACTGTGCCCCGCCCCTACTTAGTCTAGGATTTAAGGTGTAATTGGGTTGAGGGTTTGGAATGCCTACAGTATACCTAGGCCCTTGTACCCTATCCGTCTTCAGGTGCATCTAACCTTGTATGTTCGCCATGATGTTAGGTACCCCGACACAAGGCGTGAGGTATACTTGGAGGGGCCGGGGGACTTAGTAAGTAGGTTCAGAATGGGGTAGTTGGGGTTACTATATGAGCTATAGTCTAAGCGCCTAGTATCCCCCTTTATCACTCCTATATAATCCCCTGTATAAACCCTCGTAATGGAGTTTAGACTATAGTGGCTTATAAGGGTTATAAGTAGACTTACTAAGACGCCCTGACCCTCCAAGAAACGGACTGGGCATGGTCCTAGGGATGGTAAGATGACGCATAAGGCGTATGGTAGAGATCTAGGGTTGAGGTTTTTCATAGGGCCGTAGGCTTAGGGCTTTAGGTTTAGGGTTTAGGGTTTTAGGTTTGGGGCTTAGGGTCTTAGGGTTTTGGGCTTAATTACGTTTAGGGTTTAACATCTAGGGTTTCGGGTTAGTAAATTAAAAAACCTCCAACCCTAATTAATCGCTAAACCCCCACCCTCAGAACCATAAACACCCTATAGCTCCGTATATAAGCCCCCTGGTCCCAAAACCCTAAAACCCCTAAACTACCCCTACAGTCCTTAGCAGTCCCTAAGAACGCCCAACCCCCCCCCGGGGTATCCATCCAGTTGCTTGCATTGACTCGTGTTGCTTTATGAGTTACGTATCCACCGTCTCTATAGTTCCCCCCCACGGCTTCCCCCTCATTAGGCTTACTAAGTTTTTAAGTAAAAATTAATTCAGGGGGAACCTTGGGGCGGGGGTAGTATAGAAGGGGTGGTCATGCAGAATTCTCGCTGATTCTTGTACGGAGTGGAAAAAACTCAAAAACAGTTGGAAAGTTATATGGAAACACGGGAATTGGGGTTCGCAGGCAGGTAATGTTGGACCTCCTTAAGTGAAGGAGGCCCTCTATCAATATATTTTGGAGCCCCCTTTCTCAGGGCCCACAAAGCATAAGATTTGTTCGATCTCCTTCGATGTCCAAATGCTGGCTTCTTAGAATACCCTGAACCCTAAACCCTGAACCTTCATAATTATCAGGACTACCCCACATTTATAAAATGCCACTGCCGGAACACAATTACAACAACCACCACAGCTATAAAATCCCCAAAATACGTTCTGGGCATTATTATTCCGGGGCCCCACCAACCCTAAACCCTGAACCCTAAACCCTAAACCCTAAAGCTAAGAATCCTTTTCAGCAGCAGCCCTGGGAGCTTGACCGAATCTTGAACCTGAAGCCGAACAGTTTTATTAAACAACCCCCAGATGGTCCACATATACAACCATTAGGGAATTGGCCTAATTCCCTAATAGTTGTATATATGGACCCTCTTTGACCTTCTTCGAAAACCTCCAAAACATGGCCCAAATCATGTGGGCAGGTGCCTGTAGTAGTGAGGGTCCCTATTGGGGTTGGGGGGAATTAGAGATAAAAGACGGTCCCAAATTACAGGCTTTCTAAGGGCTAGAATGTACTTACTGCTTTTCTTGAGGAACTGGGGAATGGAAAAAAAAAAACTGAAAACTTGTTGTGCATTGGGGTTGTATAGAGCTAGTATAAGGATCCTTTCATCCAGTCCGACTATCAACCAGTAAGTGAACTCCAAACCCTAAACTCTGCACCACATGAGGGTTGTGCCCCAAAAGCCTGAGCAACGTCCCTGGTCATGCTTACTGGGAATGGCCACCTAGTAAAGAGATAAGGTAGATGAGAAGGGGACTAGTATGTGGTGCAATAACTACCAATAAAGGCTTGCAGTCTATTCGAGGTACCTTGCAGCATAAGAATAGCAACAATCCCGGACCACAATCTTCGCATTCTTCCCCCTACATGCATTAGTTCCACCACTCCCAACTAAACATGCTAAAGTTTGTGGAAGTTCGAGCCTAAACTCTGAATTTTCAACCCTAAACTCCAAACCCTCTGTCCATGGTACGCATCTGCCGGTGCCGCTATCAAAGATCTCAGTGCATGCTGGGAGCATATGGGGATTTCCTCAAATCAAAGGTTCCTTTTTGGGGTGTCCTTTTGCGCCTTAAAGATTTTGGGAATAATGGAGAATCAACTGGGAAAATTATGAAGAAATGTAACCTGGGATCACTGATTACTGCAATTACATGGTGGTTTACCGGCCCAAAATGAACGGGTTTTTGGCGGTCCTCATGACAAGGATTAAACTATTGGGGGCGACTACATAGGGGTGGGCCGCAATTACGGACCCCCTACGTAAACCCTGAAACCCTACGTAAATCAGCGAGGATCGCAAGCTTATGGTTCGGGGACTTGGGCTTTTGGGTTAGGGTTCAGGGTGTGGGGTTTAGGACAAAAGTGCTGGCGTTTACAGATGTTGGGTTTCGGGTTAGGCTTTGCGCGCTGGAAGACATTGTTTGAGTCTAGGCTCTTGCGTTGGGGCTCCTGTTTTTAGGGTTTAGGGTTTAGTGGTCGTGTTTTGTGTTTAGGATTTGGGGTTCAGAGTTTAGGGTTTCGGAAAAAAGTGCTTGAGTTTACAGATGCGGGGTTTCGGATTAAGGTTCGCGCGCTTGGATGAAATGGCTTGGGTCTAGGCTCTTGCGTTGGGGCTCCTGTTTTTGGGGTTTAGGGTTTTGGGGTTCTTGTTTTTGTGTTTAGGATTTGGGGTTTAGGGTTTGGGGGTTAGGGTTTTGGGGTCCTGTTTTTGGGTTGATGTCCTTGAGTGTTGGATTCAGGGTCAGGGCTTTCGGTTGCCGTTTTCAGAAGAAAGGCTTTGCGGTGTAGAGTTCAGTGATCAAAACAACCTATGTGTGACTAACCTGTGGTGGTGAATGTGTACTTTACGTTATCTACCGCGAACGCCTCAACCCTGCGTGGTAAGAATTTAACATGTTTTCCCCCTTGTAAGAAGCCTATCCCGATGTCTGTCGAGGGTTTAGGGTTTAGCGCAGGGTTTAGGTTTTGTTGAGTCTGCCTCTCGCTCAGAGTCCAAAGGCAAAAAGCAAAACGGTTCAGGGTTTATGGTACATACCCACGCGACAGGGATCTATGCAGGAAGCCTTTCAATGGGCCCAAAGCCTTACAGCAGTCCTGCCAAACACCGTGCATGTAATAGCATGACACCCTTGACGAGGCTCCGATGTTATCCTACGCCCCAAACTCTAAACCTTAAACACTGACAATTTCCAACCTTTTGTTGCTTGGACCCTTTAGACGATGTACTTCTCGGACCAAACGACAGGCGCCGAGCTTCGATGGGAGTGGGGGACTGAATATGGGGACCATTATATGAGATATCATCCTTTCCCCACGCCGCTTTAGGCACCAGTAAGTTATCTTTCAACATCGTCGACTCTACCCTTCCCTGGAACACTTATATAATTAGGGTCTAGGGTGGAGGGTTTAAGGGTTCTAGGTTTTGGGGTTCATGGGGCTTAGGTTGAAAGATTCATAAGGTTTAGGAAATAGACATTTCTGGTTCTCGGGGTTCTCAGGAACAGCAATCAATATGATCAACCTGGGTGCTTCCTGTAATAGAACGAATACACTGCAATAATAACTATAAGACATGCCCCTGGTTCCGTATGAAGCATCAGGGACTGACTGTCAATGAGCTACTAGTCGAAACTTGCAGAGACAGCCAAGGAAAACACCATAGATTCTAGGATCTTGGGGTCAGGGCTTAGAGTCTAGCCCTAAACCCTAAACCCTAAACCCCTAAACCCTAAAGTCTAGAGTTTGGGGTTTATGTCTCCGTGCTCTGTCCTGCGCGAAAATATCGCTACGGCCCTTCTCAAGACCACCAATTTAGAATCACCTCGACTTTATGCAACCCCTCACCCCAGTCATATTAAAGATTCTGCATTCAGGGCAAGGTTTTGAGGGCTTACATCATTACTTGGAGGGTCATGGGGACTTGGTAAGTAGGTGAATAACCTCTATAACCCAGACCCGAATATATCATGATACATCAAAGACCCCTAAGCTGGGGAACTGTTTCTGGAGACCCCAATATGGGTAGTTCCCAACATTAGGGGTACCATTTGGGGTCTCCAATAAATGTGACTATAGTATTTGGGGGTCTACATTTGCGTCCCTCTTATTGAGGGAAACTGCCACATGTTCTTCAGGAAGGTCATTCTTTCCTAGGCGGGAGGGGAGCTTCTTGTTTATGGAGGCGGGTGCTAGTTCCAAATGGTGCTTCCCTTCCGTGAGGCCGTCGCTTCTGATAAGGATAGAGTGCCTGGGCAAGTCAGAGATCTTTACGCCTAGGGTTGGGCAACTGGTTGGGGCTTGCTCTTTTTGGGGGTAATTCTGTTTTGAATCGTACTGGCTTGGAGAATCCTCATGACATTCGTACAAGGGTCACATAGAAGTTGGCACGCCCAACGCCTCAAAACAAATCTACGGAATCTCAGTTGCGCGTTGCAGGCCACTCTAGTTGGCCGCCTCTTCTACCTGCAGCCCACATGAGCCATGGTCTAAACTCCTAGTTCCCCCTTAACAACCCCTATAGTAGTCCCCTATATAATCTCCTATATAACCCCCCTAAAAGGAGTTTAGACCCCAAACCCTAAACCCTGAACCCTAAACCCTAAACCTATATAATCTCCTATATAATCCCCCTTTAAGGAGTTTAGACTATAGCTCACATAATGTTAATGCTGAGGTTATCAAACTTCAGTCTTTCCAGCATGTAGGGTATATTAGGGTAGTTCAGGTGTTGCAACGTTCTACCTGCACAGCAATCTGCGGGGCCAAAAAAGAGACCTCTATTGTTTGAAAAACGTCATGTTTCTTCTATCCACTGCAGTGCCACGCCGCCGGCGGTCCCTTTAAATCTACAAAGGATCTCTCTACGCTCCCCCAAGCCAACGTGGAATGGCATGAAGCCACCCTTGGACATTCGTCTTCATAGAGCAAATTTGGGGTGGTTCCGTGTTAGTTTCGAGGAAGGCTGATCTGATCTGTTGAAGCTGACCAAGACACCGAAATTACTGCTCCCAGCACGGGGGAAACTATGAAAGGAACCCATACTGTTGATGGATGAAGCCATCCTCCGCTGAAGGTACCTGAGCGCCTAAGCGGTTTAAGCCCCTAAGCCCTAAACACTAGACCATATCCCAGCAGAATGGCGCAGGGTGTAAAGCTAACGGCTGGTTGGTGGCCAGGGCTCACACTAAGACACCCAAGCCAAACAACATCGTACGTAAAGATCTTGCGGATGCTTAGGTACCCATGAGATCTTGTACCTTCTCCTCCGGATCCTACAGCGCCGAGCTGAGCCAGGCAACTCCTGTGCAAAAAAATCTCTTCAGAGCCCCTACACCAGAGGCCCAAGTATCTAAATGTTGATAGATAATGTGGGCCCAAAATACCTATTGAGGAGCCCATGAGGGCACAAATTGCCTCCCATGTAGGCGCTTGGATTCTTAGGGGCTCAAAACATACAAGCCGTTTCAGCCCAACACTCCTTTAAAAAAGCCGACTGACTTCTTTGCAGTGACTTTTTGGAGCCCCCACTGAGCCCCCAACTGTGTGGTTACGTGCATCTCCCTACATACCTTCTATATCATGCAGGAGGACCCCTCACCTTGTAATAGTGGGATAATAGGAATATAAGAGGACCCTGATACTATCACTCTTATCCCTTACAGTCGCTATTACCCGGTCGGGGGTCTACCTTCTACATCATCATGCTGATTGTCCATAGGCCATGAAAGAAATTAGAGTTTAGGGTTTACGGGTTTAGGGTTTGGGGGGTTTCGGGTCGGCCACAGATATATGTTGTTGGGGATTATACACGCGTCACTCTAGCCCTAGGGGTCCAAGTATACAAAATAATACCGACATTCAGCGCAAAAGTGTGTAAGTATTGCATACAATGGGCTGTGAACCTCCAAAACCCTAAATCCAACACCCCGTAGGGTGGGAACCCTTTCCTCCATCCCAGACTCGCACCCAGTATCCCCCTTAATAACCCTCACAAAGCTCCCCTAGATATTCCCCTATACAACCCCCTTTAAGGAGGTTAGATCCTCTACTCTAAACCCTACATGAAAGGGGGTTATATAATCGCCTATATAACCTCCCTTTAAGGAGTTTAGACTCTATAGACTACAGCTCATATGTCTTAGGCATCTCGACAGCACAGCCAAGCTGCCAGTGGTAAAGCTGTTAACGATGGACTCCAGCATCTCTGCAACAACCTGCGCAAGAGTTTAGGTTTTAGGGCTTAAGAGCAGGGAGGCTAGGGTCTCTGGCTTGAGGGCTCAAAGTACGGTTCAAGGTTTAGGATTTTGGGTTTGGGGCGTAGGGTTAGGGTCTAGAGCTTGAGGGCTTAAACAAAGATGCGCAAAATCCTTGATAACTGGTACTGGAACCCGTTGCGTTCTACGCGGATGCATTGCGGAATCACCAGCTCCCGGAATATGTTGTACCCTTGTATAGGTGAAGGCTGCGTCAGTTTCACATATTGTGGATGCCATGACATTTGACATTTTCCCAAAATAGGGGGGACCCCCAATATACACCCCAACATATTAAAGTCCTTATTATGGGTACCCCAAATTTTGGGAAATCCCCATTTAAGATCCTGAGGCCAAGTGTTAGCAGGGAACGACGGACTGGTTCCCAAAGTAACCCCTAAACCCTAAACCCTAAACCCTATGACCCTATGATCCCTGTAGGGCCCCCGACGGCCCAGTCCTTCAATCCCTGCGGATAAGAGGCACACGGTTTATGTGCTTAGGATTTGGGGTTCATACTTGGAGGCATGGGGACTTAGTAGGTAGGTTAATAGTTAGGATAACTAGGGTTACTATATGGGCAATAGGGCTTCTTATCTAAGAAGGGTTACATCCCGTGCTTGAGCAGATCGCAAGGAGACCCCCAGAACCAGAAGAAATTGTTGGAAGGACTTCTTTAGCCGAGAACTTTACGTGAGTCCTGAGGTCCATCTTGAGGACCCCATGGAAAGTACCCACTTTATCAGGGTTTAGGGTTTAGGGTTCAAGATTAGGGTTTCGTTTTTTAGTGTTTAGGGTTCCGGGTTCAGGGTTTAGTGTTTAGGGTTCAGGGTTTAGGGTAAGCCTGATAGTAACTGCTAACAGCATACGACGTCATCCTTGAGGGGCGTTGACACAATTAACTGAAAAACCAAGCCTTCACCGAAACAAACATGGAACCACAAAAGAGCCATAGTCTAAACTCCTAGTATCCCCCTTAATTCATAACCCCTGTAGTAGCTTTCTGGATAATCCCCTATATATCCCCCTTTAAGGAGTTTAGATTCTGGCTCATATGGGTATTTGTATAAACTGACTAGAATACAGGTCCCTATTTTTAGGGTTTCTAAGATAATACAGATGCCTAGATGAATGTCCTCCATTTGGGGAACATCATTTTACGCCAAGTCCCATATAGGCTCCGTCTGGAAGGCCATTGATCTTGTAGAGCACACTTTCGGGTTTCATGTTCATTTGCAGAGGATGGGTAACGCAGTCCGCTACATAAACTCCAAATCCGTAAGCCGCTGGACTCTCGAACCTCTACCCTTGATGCGAGAAACCCTGCACGAACTTAAGTACTCTGAAGTGATGCAAGTTTCCTCCATCAAGCTCAAGACCCGTAAAACCCTAGTGTAGCAGCTTGAACAATGACCAGGACAGTTCGTTATAGTCATGTATACTTACTAGTGTCGCACAGTATACCTCACAACCCTGTCAAATTCAAGTAGGCTCGCTTGTAACCTACTCGGGGTGCTTGGGCATACGTGTTGAGTATAGAATTTATGGCTTTGGACGTAGGATCTTAGGTCATCTATGTTGGCGAGAGTAGGCCCAAAGATGAATGAACCAGTATGGTTGAGATCGCACGGCAAGCCTAGGGCGAGAGTTTTACCAAAACTGACCGGCCACTTGGGTCTTATTTTCAACACCACTTGTCCTAATACTGTGAACAATACTCAAAGGAATACTCTTGAAATGGCAAGCCGGGGCTCTGGTTTAGAAGCTGCTGCCGTGCAGCTACAGAACCCTAGGGTCCAAACCCTGGGTTGCTGCTGAGGAACTTAAATTAAGTTACCATAATGGGTATATAGTATTTAATAGGGTTTCCCCAATATAGTAACTTAATTCAAGTTCCTTAACAGCAACCCAGAACCCCCAGACAACAAGACCTCCATCTTGCAGTGATTGGTCAACACCTCCCTGTCTTCCCTAGAATGCTAGGATGCATTTAGGTAGCACCACTATAGTTTTCGTCACCGCCCACGGCAGTCAGAGCTTTTCGTAGAAGGACAGAAGCAGGAACACACCTGCAACCTCAACCCTTGAAAATCACCAAAAGCCCACATTCACAGCCCAAAACAGGACTGGTCCTTTACCTCAGCCAAAGTTAACGCCTGCTGCGTGGCAGCGTCTGCGTCTTCGAGACCCTCGCCGTTTGTCACACGGCTCAGCGAACCTGTCTATGGACTTTAGGGATCTTACACCAATAATGGGGGATCCAAGTACGGAAAACGGGAAAGATACTGGAACATGAAATGGAAGCTGGGTTACACAGGTTTTTGTACGGAGGGATCTTATGATATGTTCTGATCCGGGCACGGTGGGCTATACCAAACCCTAAGGCCCAAACTAGCACCATGTCGGAAATATCTATACACCCCAAGGGTCCATGTATACCCAATAATTAGGTACTTGGGATTTGGGTAATAGTAATTATAGTACAGGTTTTGGGTAAGTATATGAGTATTAGGTCCTCGGACCCTTAGGGACAGTTAGCCCTAGATTCCCTGTAACCCCTCTACAAACCCTGCAGAAACAAAGGTCCACGACTTGGAACAACACCTGTTTGCCAGAGCCCAGGGCAGCCCAGGCATGGTGAAGTTAGTTAAGCTATACCTAGGACTCAAAAGCAGGAAAAAACAAGGCCCCCAAAAACCGTAGACCCTAAATCCTAAACCCTGAACCCCTAAACCCTAAGCCCTATTTAAGGCGCAGGCTTGCGGTTTAGGTCAGGGTTTAAGATTTCAGGTCTAAGGTTTGGGCTTAGGATTTAAGCTTCGGATTTAGGATCTACCTTAGGCTTAGAATTTCGGATTTAAGGTTTAGGTTAGATTGTAGGGTTTTAGGTTTACGGTTGTAAGCTGTAGGGTTTAGGATTTAGGGTTTCATGTCCGTTTGGGGTCAGGCTTAGGGATCGTAGCTCGAGGGCACGCGTACTGTACCTAACCCTGTCCCCGCATGTTAAGGACCCAAAGGGTCCATGTGCCCAATAATTAAGTACTTGGGTTTTGGATAATAGCAATGATAGCACAGGTTTTGGGCAACAGGTTTTGGGCAAGTAAATGGTTATTAGGTACTTGGACCCTTAGGGTCAAGGACTCAGAGACAATCGGATGTCAAATGATGGCTTCAGGCAGCCAGATAGTTCGGGTAACATATTTGAGGGACTTGTTCAACACTAATTAGGGCAAGCCCTTTATAAACCCCTAAACTATAAACTCGTAAACCCTAAACGCATGCATAACCCTACACCCCCCCCAGCCAAAACCCTGAACCGATGCGCTTGTCCTAAGCGGAGCCCATCAGAAACACAACGCTAAACCCTATACGTAAGCCCTAATCCCGCAAGCCTCAAGCCTTAAACCCGAAACTCCTGAACACAAAGCCAAAGCCCCCTAGATCCTGAATCAAAAGCTAATGCAGGCAGCCTGCCTGGGGTCTTTGCTCGCTGCTCCACAAAGCCCTGCAGACTGGGATGCTTAACTCTTGGACGTTGAGGGGCCCTTCACGGGTGTTGTAGGATTACATATACCTGTGTGTATATGTGCTTAAAACTAAGGTTTGGGTTTTGGGATGATACCGTAGGGTTTAGTGTTTCAAGCTTCGGGGTTAGGAACTAGGAGTTGCGGCTCAGGCGCCGGAATGATTGGAGTCATTTTGGAGAAGCCATGGTTCGCAAGCTGGAAACTGAGGTTATATATTGGTTTTCCGAAAATTTGGAGTGCCTTCTTGGGGGGTCCCCAGAACAAGGACTATAGTATTTTTTTGGGGTTCCTTTTTTGGGAAGGTATGGGGTTCTAGTGGGAAAAGTATAGGGATTGTATGTAGGGGCCTGCGCGCTTCTAATTTAGCAGAATTGAACGGTGTTATATGGGTGACGTTTCGGTGATTTGGGGTCTAGGGTTTTAGGGCTCTAGGGTTCCGAGGGTCTCACAGGTCTAGATTCAAAGGCTAGGATTTCATTTGATAGCTGCTGCTCCTTCTGCAGTCGCGGGAGTATCCCTTGACCCTAAACCAGGTTGTTGGAGCCCTAACAGCTCAGCCCAACTTGACACCTTTCCCTAAGGGTCCGTGTACCCAATAGTTAGGTACTTGGGATTTGGGTAATAGTAATTATAGTACAGGCTTTGGGTAAGTATATGATTATTACGTCCTTGGACCCTTGGGGTTTAGAAGCTAGCTACTTCATGCCAGTCACGAAAATTGACCATCCTGCAATATCCCGTGTATTTAAACATCAGATATTACCTGAATAGATTCTTTCGCAACGACTTGAAACTTCAATTCCGAACTGATAGCCTGAAACCCCAAATCCGGATGCCTGACTTTAACATCCTGAACCTATGATATTAACCCACCCCATGCCCTAGTAGTAGCGGCCCTAATATAATTCAAGTATATAATGGGTATGTGCTCTTCTTCATGTAGGGGGCAAATTAAATCCTCATCCCTTCATCCTTCCGCCCAAGGCCGTAACCTCAATCCATATATACCTTCGTCCACAAAAAAATAGCCGAGCACTAAAACTTAAAGCCCTTTTGATAATAATTGGAAAATTCCACGTGAGGAGTTACTAGGTGGGTACGTTTGCACATGGAGAGTTGGGGAGCTATGTAACGACCATGCAACGCTGATCTGCGGTAAGCTACCCACTTGGAAGTTGTATAGAAAACAAGACTCGCTAATCCATATCCCCTCAAACTCTTTCAGATGGATCCCAATACGTCATGGGCCTCAAGCACTAAACAGAAAAATCAACCCGAAATTTAAGGCCGATACCCCACCTACACCCCAAAGACTAAGACCTGGATCTGAAAATCCCAAACTCGAAACCCTCCCTCATATGCTGATTTTGAAGACCCCAGGGCTCCAAATAGCCCAAAAGACAAGCTTTAGGGGTGTAGGGGTTTATAGGGTTTAGGGTATCCATGAGCTTTGCGGGCCAAAGTAGGAATTGTGTAATCCTATTCTGGCGGAGCTTGCCCACATTTGAAGTCGTGCCCTTACACAAACTACACTATTTGAGGTATACATTTGGGACCCTGATTTATGGAAGCATAGACCTTAATGTAGAAGCCCGAACAACTACCAATATCATTTTGGTTAATTCAAGGCACCCTGCACCGTAACCATAAGGAATCTAGGACCATAATGTTGGTAGTTCTGCCTACAAAACCCTCTTCAGCAGGAGTATTCATGTCATTTTTGATGCCCCACTGCTCTCTACCCTAGGACGCATTGCTCTAAAAAGGCCCTATATAACCACCATGATCACCTTACATAAGCCACAGTATGCCTCATAACCCCATGCAGTGAACTCTTCTGGGCCCCTGCATCCTAAACCCTAAACCCCTAACTCCTAAACCCTAAGGGCCAAACCCAAAAAACCTAACTTCTAAACCCTAAACCCCAAACCCTAAACCCCAAACCCTAAACCCCAAACCCTAAACCCCAAACCCTAAACATCAAACCCTAAACCCTGAGCCCTAAATCCGGTCCTGAGCCGGTCGCGGCTCCGCGCACAGGCGAACCAGTGGGGCGCAGGTCGCCAAGGCGCGGTGGCCCTGTGGGCGGCTTAGGGTTAAGGGTTTAGGGTTTAGGGTTTAGGGTTTAGGGTTTAGGGTTTAGGGTCTGAACCCCAAGGGTATGTATAAGAATGGCCTTTTTGGGCTGTGGTTAAGTGTTTTGGGCTATGGTTTTACCTGCTTTTGAGGTTCAGGTTAGGACTTGCGGATTTCAGATTTAGGATTCAGAGCTTCTGGTTGGGGATGTAGCGTTTTAGAACTTAGGGTTTAGGGTTGGCAGTTTGGGGCTTTCGAGTTAAGGGCTTCGGGCTTGAGGGTTCGGGTTCATGGCTTAAGGTTTGAAGTTTGGGGTTGAAGTTTTGGGATGAAGTTTGGAGGGATCAGCTGCAGGCTTCCTATGAAGCCATTGGGGTTAGGGGTTAGGTTTTAGGATTAACAAAGTTACCCTTGGCAAGCAGGATCCAAGGTATGTACAGGGCTGATGGACAGGATCATCGCCCTCCTAGCTAGTACGCATGGATGAGCGCACCAAAGGCATTTGGGCATGCACCACGACTCGGGTTCAATGCTCATATCTGATTAGGGGGCCTGCATGCCCTAAACCCTAAACCCTAAACCCTAAAAATGCTTCAATCCCCGGCTTCAGGAAAATCCAGAAGTCTGGTGAACATAGCCTTCCCCTAAGGGTCCATGTACCCAATAATTAGGTACTTGGGATATGGGTAATAGTAATTATAGTACAGGTTTTGGGATAGTATATTAGGGTTCAACCAGAAACCATGTGAATTGCAACCTCGCCAAAAAGATAAATGCGCAACGAGGCATGCAACTCAGCGGGCTCTTTTCTTACTACAAGGCCTTTCTGCCTAAAGTTCAGATGCTGTCTGCGTTAAGGACCTACAAACCGGAACCCTAAACCCCGAGCCCTAACCACTAAATCCTTAAGCGTCAGCTCCAAAGCCTAATCCAGCCCATGAAGCATACAAACTCCTTGCTACCGATATGGAAATGTAAGCTCAAACAAACATCCCCGCCTGCAGTCCAATATTCACCTGACCATCATTGGCTCAGGCGTTTTAGGTTTGTGGTTCAGGGTTTACGTTGGAAAGATTTGGCTCAAGGTTTCTAATGATTGTTTGTAGCGCAGGCTGGGACTTGCCCGGCATGGGGGCGCTAAATTGGGATCTATAAAAGCTCTAACCCTGGACCCAGTGAAGCCCTGCAAGCCAGTGGGCCGCCTGGAACTTTGTGACCCCGTGTAGCTGGCGCACAACCCTGCATAAAGTCGGGGTAACCTTTGTAAGACCCATGAAGGGTCTACAAGCACGATCGTTAGCGCTTAATGTTGGATCCTGATGAGTGTGAGCCCCCCTGGCACGGGAGAATAGGAACGATTTAGCGCACCGCCTGCGAAGAAGTCATTACGGCAACCCCTGCAATCATCCTACCAGCATTGAGGATAATCGTCATAAGGCTCAAGGGTTTAGAGTTTAGAATTACGGGAAATTCCCCAAAGTTGTCAAAGAATTTTGATGGGACTTCAGTTATACTCCTGACTTAGGAAGCCCCTCTTGCTTTAACCTTACCTAGTGCAACTGAGTTAACTGGAAATCCAACAAACACCATAAGCCCTGAAATCTCCTAAAATCCCAACTCCAAACCCCAACCCAAACTTAAAACCCTAAATCCTCAACTTTAAACCCAAAACCCTACATCCTAAACCCAAAACCCTAAACCCCTAAACCTTTGCCTGGCGCGCGAAAGACGAGAGATGGGCATTCCTGCACCTTAGTACATGATATCCAGGAAGGCAAACGTATGTGCTTTTGTAGGGTTTAGGGCTTGGGGTTTAGGATTTGGAGTATCCCAAATACCCTAAATTGTGTACCCTAACCCCTTCAATGTAAACCAATGAGGACCCAGGCACCGGGCAAAGCGGGCTGAGTGGGAAGCCCAGCGCATGCGGCGCCCCTGGCAATCCGGATTTAGGCTCAAGGGCTGCAATAAAGCAAGGCATAAGGGTTTTAGGTTCTAGGGGTTGGGTTTAGGGTTTCAGGTTTGAAACAACAGTGTTGGGTTAAGGGTTGAGGGTCATCGTAGCTCCTAAACACCCCCTTACATGGTCTAAACACAGCCGCATAAGCCCCCAGTTGAAATTCGAGGATCGGGGAATCAAGGTTTGGTGTAGCGTGTTCCATCTGAACTTTGGTTAGCTGGGAATGGAGGAATGGAAAAGAGATTGGAAACTACTATAATGCGATATATTATATGAATAATATAGGGACTACTATAAGAATCTACTCCTTCATTCCTACTGTCCGTTAAACTGGGTCCAGCCGTCAGACAAGAGACACAAGTAAGTCTACAATAAAGACCCAGACGGCAGTAGTAAACGCAGCCACCTCGCTTTTTCCTCGGAAAAGTCTTGTTTCGGCGTTTTGGCCAAACACATCCAGTCGGTGGATGCCGTCTAGGTCTTTGTTATAGACCTA
>CAJNIZ010000748.1:0-10197 GCA_905231905.1 Symbiodinium pilosum | reverse complement strand
CTCCAGAAGCAAATTTGTTCCAATGACGGAAATCCTGCACCGCCTCAGACAAAACAGTTGTCAATGTTAAAAAGGGGGTGCGGGGATGCGTCGTCACGTCATTTGAAAATGCTTATTATGCAGGTGGTGCAAGATTTCCTCCATCCACAGTAGCTAGCTAAAGGTAAGCCATCTTCGTGGCTTCGGCTGCATGATAGGGCATGTATTCTGGTAGGGCATGTACGTCGAAGTGCTCACGCATGCAACCCGAAACCTTTCACTAAGTAAGGTTGGGTGTCTGGTTTGGGGCTGAAGGCATGGCGCCGGCTACATGATGAGTTCCGGGGTGAGAAGAGCATCCAACAACCTGCCAGAAGCATACTCCTACAAACATCCCTACCCTGAAATAGTACATGTTCCTTGGGTACTGCCCCCCCTCAGTAACAGCTGGGTAATATTTATAATATGGCTACATATAGCCCTTAATAGGACCCCTAATATAGACTGTTGCTGGGTGGGGGCAGTACCCAACATGTTCCCCATGATATTCCCGGTTCCTAGCAGGAGTATTCCAGAAAAGGAGGAGATTCACACTTTTACTACCATCTGAGGGAAAGGATTTGGAGGGTACCAAGGTCTAGGGTTCAGGTCTTAGGGGCTTAGGGTTTAGGATTTGGAGGGTACCAAGATATGACTAGGATGAAGAACATTGAGCTACTCTTGCAATGCTACGCTCTCAAAGCAGGATCTCTTCACCCTAACGTTCAAAATCTCACATCTGGAAACCCTAAAGCACCAAACTCAGAACAGTTGAAAGCTCATGTCCCCCAAAGCAGCCCCTAAATGTAGAGCGCCTTGCCGCCACGGCGGCGACAGCTGAGTCAATCAAGTGCAGAGCGCAGATAGTTAGTAGGAGCCTAAGGACCCGTCTTTGGGGCCTTGAGCCCTACAGTCGAAGGCTCAAAACTGTCAGGATCACGGCGTACAGGGTGTTTGGGTTATTTTTCTAGGGCTTAAACCCCCAAAGTGACGTACCTTGGGGCCTGGGGGACAGAAATTCGGGCTTAGACTTAAGGGTTTGATTGCGTGCATCTAAAGGTGTGATATGAAAATCTTGCTGCAAGATGCTGCCAGCACTGACATGCAGGGTTGCAGAATTGGGGTTTACGGTTTAACCGGCTAGGATATGAGCATTGAGGAAGCCTCTACCTGAAACCTCGTCTTGAACACACCGCCATAGGGGCCCTAAACCCTTTACCCCTACACCCTAAACTCCTACACCCTAAACTCCTACACCCTAAACCCGGTTTTAGGTTTTAAGGTTTAGGGTTGAAGGTTCAGGTCTTAGATGGCTTTAGGTTTTAGGTTTAGGGTTTAGGAAGGGATCTAGGTACCCACATGCATTCAGCTTACAGTACTTGGGACAACGAACCCCATGTTTCAAGTACCTGGACCCTAGCCATACGGTTGCAGATCAAGCATTTTTCCATACGCCGAGCTCGCCCTTCAGCGTGCGCTTTACAAGGCCTGGCGTCTAGAAGCATAGAGACCTGAGACATAGCCACACGGTTTAAGGTGTGGGGTTGCCCTAAACCCTAAACCCTAAACACTAAACCCCTAAACCCTAAACCCCTAAACCCTAAACCCTCGGAAGAACTTGCCATGGTGTTTTGGGCTGGATTCGAATAGAAATGCAGAAGGATGGTTTTAGGGTTTAGGGTTTAGGTTTTCGAAGCGTGACTCAGGTCTCTACCCCAAGCGTCCCAAGTAGGTTTGTCGTACAAGGTGTGGTTTCCGCGGAAGGAACTTCCCATTATGGTTGAGATAGGTATTCCCTATACTGTACTCCCCTTAGAAGAAAAGCAATAAATAGCATGTTCAATAAATCTTTGGGTATACCATAATAATTCGTGAAGAACCATTCCTAAGGAAATATGAGTATAGGGGTACTTCGGACCCTTAGGGCACAGAAAGCCCCAGCAAGCTGGGTCCGGGGGCTCAGGTTTGGCTCCAACAAATGAACCCTGAACCTTAAACTCTTAGCGGGGTGACAAAAACACAAGCAAAAATACAGCAAGGTATGTCCCACTTCAAGACCCTAAACCCGAAACCCTAAGCCCAAAACCATTACAACCTACCTACCTTATAGGGGTTCTTTATGGCTTGGGTTTGAGGGGTTCGGGGCTTCGGTTTGCTGAGCCAAAAAATTTGGGGTTTACCTTAGCCAGTAAAGGATGAGCTGATTTCCAATCTGTCCTAACTGAACTACACGCAGCTTGTTTAGGGTTGAGGTTCTAGGTTTTAGGGTAAACCCCGAGCCATAAATCCTGAACCCCTGCATGTGGGAATCTGGCAGGAACCCTACGTTCCTTCCAGGGAGCCTTCAAGGAAGGCCGCGAGAGGACGAGGAATGTGGGAGTCAAGATTTCGGGGCTCGTGGGGATTGCTAGCATTTGGGCTGGGGAGAAATCATAGGTGCCGATGTAAGGGGTAGGGTTTCGTATCTAGGGGGAAGGAAGGGAGGACGGGGAGGCCACAGAACGTCCAAGTATACTTGGTGTCCTGTTTGAAGAGCTTCCCGCGGCTTCCCTTGGAGACGTTGTGGCAAAAACTTTGTACAGCAGTCAAGGGAAATGCTGGATGTCACTAAACAATTAACACTGAACCTTTTTTTCTTTTTTGGAGGGGGGGTTGAAAACTGATTGGCCAAGGCTTGCTTGGAGTGTCGTTTGGACATAGCCAGTAGGCTCAGGGTTTAGGTTTTAGAGTTTAGGATTTAGGGGGGTGACAGCTGGCAGAACTGGAGATGATATGTGGCTTCGGGTTTAGGATTTAGCGCCTAGCTAGGCCCTCTCCTCCAATGTAATATCTTTTGGAGGGGGGTCCTAAAAGAATCCCCACCAGAAAAACCGTACCAAGCCCAAAAACAAAACTACCACTCTCAACAGGTCGGGATTGGGCTGGATGTCGGCCCCAAGATTAAGTGCCTAGTTTCCTGACGGCTTCAACTTTAGAGTTTGTCCAAAAAGAGACATTTTCTGAGTGAAGCGCCCAATATGAACACTGGGTGTAAGACAAAAGCCACTTCCTTATTGAGATCATAATAACAAACCAGAGCTTGATTTGCCTTACTGGGTCTTTGTATAATAGGACCTTAAAACTATGTTCAACAATCACCCAGTTACCGGTCGAGTGCTATCGCTCACACCAAGGATGGCCCTGGGCAACAAAGCCTAAGCCTGAAGCAAAACAACAAAAAAAACTTCTTTCATATCATATGAGCCTGAGCCGTCATGCTCAGTACATCCTGCATGTCTACGAGCAGAATGTAGCAAAGCCACTCTAGGTATTTCTTCACATTGGGCCACCCTCATGATACTTGCCCACTACTGGGATCCTTTTTTTTTTTAATCATAATGGCCCCAAAACAAGAGTTCATGATTTTCGGAAGTGCGCAAATCCTCGCATTTCCCTGGAGTCTACGCTCCCAGCAGCACCGCCTGGCAGTTCAAAGGGCAAGCCCAAGGGCGACTGCAAGCAACTGACTAAGGTGACTAAGGGTTTCCCTGAACAAACGTTCCCTTGAACAAGCACGTACCTAGAGACTGAATACAACGAATACAGCACGTGCAGTTTGGCATGTTCATGCTTTTTGGGGAGTGCAACTGCGAACTTTGCCTCAGTGTGGTGGCTTCTGAGAATATGTAACTCCTGTGGACCATTGTCAGCCATGCTGAGCCCTAAACCCCAAATCCTAAACGGGCATTGTCAGCCATACCAAATCAGCCCGTATTATTTCTAGACGCCTCCCTGCAAGGACTCCTCGCCATTGGTTTTGGCGTCAGAGTGTGTTTTAGTCCCGGAAGGCCTGAGGGTCCAACTACCCACAAAGCAATAAAAAACAGGTTCTGCATGCTGCCAGTATACCTAGAAAACCCTAAACTCTAAACCCAAGAACCCTAATATTTGGGGGCACTGGTTTGCGCGATTGGCGGACATCTAAGCGGACGAGCAAAAATGCTGATGATTCAGACCACAAAACAAACACATCACTTTCGACACCGAACCTTCTTCGATTCCTGCCGTCAGGCAATAATATTGCAAACCCTAAACCCTAAACCCATTGCTCCAAGCAGTCTTGATGGAGGATCCGCGTAAACCAAAATAAGAGTTGCCTCATTGGTTCTTCAAGCCTTGCACATCCAACTAGCTAAGCCCCAAAACCACCCTAAACCCCTGCTCCTTACCTGCTGTGTACTGCTTCAATGGTGTCCATGGCTGGTGACCAAAGACGCAAACTTGTCCAGAAATCCAAGCTAGTAAAGGGGGGCGGGGCGTCGAATCACGTTGCAGGCTAGTGGTTCCAAAGGGGTGCATGCACACCTGCACGTGTAGCCATGTATAATTAGGAAATTCCCTGAATGGCTTCCTTTTTTGGACTGGAGGTTCCGTAAAAGGAGGTTTACGTTTGTGTTGACTGATTTAGGGTGACCTCAAAATTCTGAAAAGCAGTCTCAGATAACATTTGTGGATCCTCAGCGTTCCAGACGTGTTCGCCTGGGTTCCATTCTCGAACAACAGAAATCAGTCTGCACTCTAAGCCCAAAAAACCTAAACCTGAAACGCTAGTCCTTCAACCCTAAACTGAACAATAAAGTCACCCTTTTTCAGGGTGGAGGCCACCAAGCTGGATACCCAGCGAGTCCAATACACGTGAATATGCCTAAATGATACCACGTAGGGTGCCGCACATGCTTCCAGGCATATTCCTCAGATTATGGGCCTTTGCATTGGCTCCCTGGATATGGATATGGATCAAACGCCCGTGAATGTTGCTGTGCATGTATGGGTGCCTTTTCGGGTGTACTGTTCGTAGAGCGTTTGCATTGATCCTATATGTGGTGCAAGACCTCTTCCATCCGAGCAGAATGTTTTTCGTGGCAGCCATATGCCAATTAATATGCCTAGACACCAACCGTAAAGCCCAAGCCCTAGACCCAAATCTACCAAACTGGACCTGCCACAGATGGAGGATGTCTTGCATCCCATAGGGTGAAAGCAAACGCCCTGCTAACAGTAGACCCCAAAAGGCACCCAGACAGACACTCACCAACATCCGCAAAGACCCTCTATACATATTCTGGAAGAGCCAAGAAATGAGAGGTCCATTCCAGGGGGTCCCTATGATGAGGGTCATCGTGTGAGGGTGCATATAGTTTAAAGCAGACCCCTCTTTTTGGAAACACGGCTGTGTGTAAGTCACAGAAACCTATTTCACAAACAACGACAGGCTACTCCATGTTCCTTGGGGCCGAAAGCTTACTGGGGGTTAGTAGGGAATAACGGAATACATCATATAATATGCAAGGATCATATTCACTTGTTTCCTACGATCCGCCAGTAAGAAGAAACACTCCCGACCCCTAAAACCCGAAGCCCCTAAACCCGCCGTCGCCTCAAGAGAGCATACTTCGACTTCATCAAGCGACAGTCAATGTACGCCTCAGGGCTTCCCTGGACCCTCCAATTACTGGGTTTCTGTTAAGGATCTTGAGTAAAGCTACTTAGAGTAAGGAAGTCCTATGTTTCAGGTCCTGGAAGATGCTGAGGTATATGGCTACCCCAACCCTGAACCCTATGTTTTACTATATACCCCTGTTCTGGTAACTTAATCTAAGTTCCTTAAGCAGCAACCCAAAGTAGTTACTTTTCGGGCTCGGCATTGCTGTTTGGCTCTAACTCTAACCAGAACCTTTCCAAGAATGCTAAATTGGTGGGTCGGGAAGTGTATCCCAAGGAAAATTGACCTCGAAGGATAATGCAGGGACAATTTTGAGAGCTCACGAATTCACTGCCTACTTTAAGCCACAAGCCTTGAATCTTTGCAAGCCCAAGATCAAGATTATCCTGATACCCTCCGCCTACAAAGACCCTAAAGGTACGGGGGCGCCATGCTGTCTCGGGGGAGCGTAATAGCCTACCTGTGATCGTTTTTGTTCTTGCAGGCCTTCAATACCTCATTCTAGCTATATGATCAACGCATAGAATGTCATATCCCTACGTGGCTTCTGTATACAAATAATCAAACAGCATGTTTGACAACGACTCAGTGCATCCTGACCCAGCCAGGCTTTAGGGCTACCGCTTCGGGTTTGGGCCGGTGCATCTACTTGTAGGGCCCGTACGGATTGATTTGGGGTTAGGCTTCGGGTTGGGGTACATGAAATCTAGGACCCTAAACCCTAAACCAGGAGACATGCGCAGCACGACCTTCCGTGACACTCGCCAGGCTGGCGTCCTGAACCCGCATCCCCATATGGGGGTTTCCACAAATTAGGTTTTAGATATGGGTGGTTGTCAAAATTATGGTCCCTTTTTGGATCCCTATTATAAAACGGCACCTAATATTTAGGGTACCCAAAAAGGGACCATAATTTTGATAACCACCCATATGGTCCCCAGTTCATGGTTGCAAAGCACACCATAGCCTCAACCCCTGAAGCCCAACAAAGTAGGCCGCACGACCCCCCCGTAAGCCTGGCAACCTTGAATCATTAAACCCTCACCGCCCAAAAGCCCTGAAAACTTAACCAGCGAGAAATCCGCTAAATCCTCAACCCCGTAAATTGTCATCCCCTCATGTCAAAACCCAGAACCCTAGTCCGCTCAAGCCTTGACAGCAAGGCTATAAGTAGTTCTAGGATTCGATCGAAGGGAGTCTTTGGGATTCTTTGGAACAGTAAACGGTCATTATAGTAGTTTCCATTTTCTTTTCCAGTATGCCTATATTACCCACGATATACTGTCAAATAACCCTTATATACAATATGTCTCATATATGCTCCACCTTGTGAAGCCCTATGTCAGCGTACCCGCAAACCAGAATCTTCCGGACAAAGCCTGCGCTACAAGTGCTGTCAACTGCCGAAGTTTCAGCAATTACCTGCCTATTGGGCACTCCAACCCCACTCGCTGAACCCTGAACATAAAAAAACAATTAGATGATATCAAAAAGCCTCGCTATGCCTTGAATCTCTCAACCCCAAACTCTGAAACCTCAGACCCACACCACAAGCCTGTAAACTCTAAACGCGAGAAGGGCCAGCAACAGCCTCTCAGGCTTGTTCACTCACTCGCCCGCTCATTCACTCACTCACTCATTCATTCATTGACTCATTGAAAGCGCCCATCCGGAGGTAGGTGGGCGGCATGGGTGAATCCCAATTGTTGCTTGTACATGGGGGGCTATTCTATACACGAGGCAAAGTATTTGAGACACACGGCGCAGGGTAAGCTTTCTCCTAGAGCCTGGAACCTTAAACCGCGATACTATACCTTCATGTGTTTTCTTGCTCGTGTCTGCTAAAAGCTGATAGATAGAGTAAACAATGGCCCAACTACACCCTATTAAATCCCAAATGCCCAAACCCCTGGATCGTACATCCTACCCACCAAAACCTCAACCCGAAACCAGCAACTAATAGAAGCTTAGGCTGAGTCGGGCGCGGCAACAGTTGAAACACCGCTGGCGTTGCGTATCGCCTTGCTTGGGGGGGCATATGTGAAGTTTTAGGCTGTTCGGGTCTGTATAGTCTAGGTTCCCCCGCAACCCATTTAAAATAAGGAACCCTGCTTTCTAAAGATCAGCTTTAATAAGGAGACCCCAAAATAAGCAGGGAAAAAGGAGTACTACCGGGGTACCTAGACTATAAGAAGAGACTTCAAGAAGACCGCCCTGGAACACGAGCAGACCCCGAGACCTCCAGGCCTACTTGTCCAATGAAGCTCCTTTTTGTGTCCGGTATGCTTTCTGGTTAGGATTCTCATTTAATCTCCCAAACAAAAGGCAGAACACTACAAGATAAACCCGCAGCTGAACCCTGCCCCAGAAAAGCGCAACTAGTGAACCTCCACGCCTAGACTATTGGATAAAAAAGCCTGGCACATACAAACAGCTACCATGTCCACAGCACTTGCGGTCACTCTTGCTGGGATCGGACGGTAGACAAAACTGCAGGGCTTGCGTAGTGGAACATCACAACCAAGCCTCTATGCGAACGACCAAGCCTAAACCCTGATCCTGCATATCCCATTACAACTCTGTAAATCACTATGTAACCCTACATAAGCCCATAGACTCAGAAAACTCAAGGCTACTTAGCCTATACTCCCAACCCTAAACCTCACACCCGCAAACCCAAGTTTCCAGGTTCCTCTCCATTCCCCCAAGGCTACCAGGACACCCTAAACCCTAAACTCTAAACCTAATCCCTAAACCCTAAACCCTATAATCCCTAAACCATAACCCCTAAACCCTAAACCCTATAACCCCTAAACCCTATAATCCCTAATCCCTAAACCCTAATCCCTAAACCCTACCTGCAGCAGCTTCTTGGCCGTTGGACACCCGGGCGCCACCTGTCAAAAGCCCAAGCTTCAGGAGAGGCAGGATTCCTCGGGCTTGAGGTTATCTAGGGCCTCTAGGGTTATGTAGGCACAAATGGGTGTGTGTGCACGTATTATACATATATATATAATCAGGTCATATAAGGCTTTGGCTGTAGGGCTAAAGCTCATACTCAGGGTTCCGAATTCGATGGGTTTTCGGGTGGTGGCAATAGCAGTATGCAGCACTAGCAGCAACAACAGCAGTGGTGGCGGCAGTAGCAGCAGTAGCCTGAGCCTGAACTCGAAACCCTAAATCTGAAACTCGAAAGCCGCCAAACCCTGACAATCAGGTCTAGAGCCCTAAGCCCAAAACATGTTAGACTGTTGAACTCCAAACTTTTTGCCTCACATGCTCTGAGCCCCTACATCCCCAAGCTCCCACCCACAGCCTCCCGCCCTCCCTCTGAGACCACCTCGGGCTGCAGCAGCTCCCTGCGACATCAAGAGATCCTCAGATTGGAGTTGGGCATCAAGGATTCAAGAATGACGAAACCCTAAAACCTCAAAACCTGGGTGTAGAGTGACATGTTCAGGGTTCAGAGTATGTCTCCAGCTTCAGGCAACTGCCTACTTGAGCGAAAACCGTGCTAGAACATCGCAGCATCCCAAATACCGTGGCTTTGGCACAAAAAATCCATTGCGATTCTGGTCAGTGGTACCTAAAACCACCACAATTGGAACGGGCCTTTAGGGGCAGTGATGCGAAGCACTTTTTGTGCCGAGGTTACCTAATACAAAAAGTTCAGGTCCTAAGAACAACTCAAGATTACATGCAACAATATAGACCCTAATCCCTCACCACTAAACCCTACCTGAACCCCCAAAAGTAAGTAAAATCATAGCCCAAAACACCTAAATATAGCCCCAAAGGCTATTAATCTACGTACTTTTGGGTTTCAGGTAAACACTACAGGCCCTAAACCCTAAACCCTGAACCATAAACCCTAAACCCTATACTGGGCACTTGAGGCCGGGGGAGTTGGCCATTAGTTGCGGGCTGGAGAAGTGGTGGATGTAGGAATCGTTGGTAACAAATCTTTAGGGTTGAGGGTTTGGGGTTTTCCCCAAAAGGGGGTACCTTTAAAGGGGATTATGGGATATACATATACATATAATATTGCATATAGGGTTATATTGGTTTTAGGGATTTGGGTTTAGGGTTAAGGGTTTCCCAAACTAGGGATCTGGCTTTGGGGACCTATAGGATGTGGGGGATCTATATGGGGGTTCGCCTATTTATCATCTAAGCCCTTATCTTAACCCTAAACCCTAATGTCCTGAGCATCCGACGGCGGGGTATTATACTGCCTCCAGTCAGGAAGGTTACGGCCAACTCCGCAATGCAAGTGACGCGGTAGCTGATGCTAGGCCAAAGTCTCCTAACCTAAACCCTACAAGCCCCAAGATCTCAACCCTAAACCTCTGTCCTATAGACCCTTGGTAACCCTGGACCCTACGTCCTATCCCTTTGACCCCGAGCCTTGAAACCCAAACCGAAAGTTGAAGGCTTAGGATTTAGGTTTTAGGGTTAAGTCCGGTAAGCCCTAAGCCCTGAAACCCTAAAGCCCTAAATCCCTAAACCCTAAACCCCTAAACCCTTAACCCCTTAAACCCTAAACCCTTAAACCCCTAAACCGCTAAACCGCTAAACCCTTAAACCCTAAACCCTTAACCCCTGAACCCTTAACCCTTAACCCCTGAACCCCTAAACCCTTACACCCTAAACCCCTAACCCCTATACCCTTAACCCTTAACCCCTGAACCCCTAAA
>CAJNIZ010000747.1:124964-135163 GCA_905231905.1 Symbiodinium pilosum | reverse complement strand
TGAACCACCCAGTCGACCTTTTACAACTTCGTTTCTGTCCTTATTACAATGAAGCACAGCTTTCTCAGATTGCTGTTTCTCAAGCTGAGCTGATTTCGATAGACCTTCAATGATGCAGGAATACAAAGCTTTGCAGACCACATCTCAGAAGCTGCTCATAGGTATACCAGACAGCCGGATGCTGCTTGCAAGTAAGTGCCCAACTTGAGATAATCTGGCCCGTAGGTACATGGATCTCAAACCCTACAGCCCAGGTGTAATACCCCTCAACCGTCGACTTGAAGGTCCAAGGGTAGACGTAACCTGCCTTTCAGGGTACTGAAACATAGTTCCGGTATGTCAAGGTACAATCAAAACTTATTTAGTTATGGATAAGAAAGTGAAACTGCCCATGGTCTTCCAAGTAGACTGTGGAGTGCACAAAGACCCCAAGATATATTTGAATGCGCATGATAGGGACTTGTTAAAATAGGCCCCTAAATTCCATGGCATGATCCACGTCCACCTCATTTTCCTTTTGATTCTCCACTGTTGGAGAAGAATGAACTCCTAAATTATGGAAAGCCGTAAGTACATCCCGATATATAAGCCCTCAGTAACCCCTACTTGGAGGGTCAGCGAGACTTAGTGAGTCACCTCTAAATCCCAGAAGCCGCATGCTGTCCCATCCATTCCTATGATTGGCCTACTCACTAAGTCCCTCTGACCCTGCAAGTATAAACCCTAAATCCTGAACCCTAAACCCTAAACTTTATGTAACCCCATTTAAACGGGGACTCCTAGTCAATGGGAATATGCCTAAGACCGAGGCGTACGGCGTTCTTCTATGCGGCAAATCTGGATCAAGAGGAAGTAAAGGAAGAATTGTGCCTCGGCAATATATTGTATTATATTCTCGTATATTATGGTAGAAGGCACTATGTTATAGTATATTATACTATGCTATAGACCACATTCGGGATTTGAGGGTATTGCAATTGGACGTTTCGTCTACAGGGTGAAGATGTTTGAAGAGGTTCTGCACTTTTCAGGTAAACTGTCTTGCCAGAATATGGGTACATGGTGGAAAAGAGCTTCCACACAGTGGCAACTTGGTTAAGTGTCCTTAACAACAACAGAGCCAACTTCAGGGTTGAAGGTATTTTATCTATATTTTGGAGAGTGGGATTGAGGGCCTGGATTTTCTGGAGCCTGGCACCCAGACAGTCAAGTGCGGAATTAGGATTAGGAAACAGGCATCAATCATGTTGCACCATTTGAGGGCTTATCCAACACCCTAGGATCCGAAGCGCAATGAGGCAGCGGAATTTTTGGGTTTTCATGAGGCAAGCGTCTCAAACTGGAGCCTTCCCGTACACCATCTAAACCCACTTTGAGGGAAGTTCCCAGCAATTAAACCCAAGCTAGGGTTTAGGGAGCCCTACAAGGCCCCGCTGTACCCTTACTGGGGTGCCAGGGCCTGTAATATTCACAGTAGAGGATAGTGGGCTTCTGGCGAGGTACACCCTAAGCTGGTAAGAAACGTAGAATCTGAAGGCGACATCGCACTTCTTCATAAACTTGAGAAGAACAGGAGGGTCAAATATAACATCCGGCGCGGCCTCGCCTGTCATAAACAGCAAACTTGCTCAAAGTCACGGAGCCCATTTTGGGCCGGCAATTTGCTACATTAGACTGCATTATCAAATACTAGACTCGACCACACTTTACTGCACTGAGGACCATGTTGTTTTCGGAGCATGCAAGTGGAGCACTTCAGTCTGAGAAGCTCCCCAAGTTTAACATGCTTGTAGACAGAACCCAACATTCCAGAGCCGTGGTCCCACCAAATGTCTACCTGGACCCCCAAAAGTGTGTAGGGTTTAAGGCTCTAGGGTCATGTTTGACTGATTGTAGGGACTTGGGGTCATGGTTTACCTACTTTTGAGGTCCAGGTAGTACTGAAGACCAATTAGCTCCCTTAAGCTACTGTAGTTCGCAGGATTAGGCCACCTGGCGTGGTGCAGGGTTTCTTCTGTGTACTGTATGACTCGCAACACTGAAACCATGTTAACACTTAGAACTCAGATTCTTTGGTGCAATTTATACAGTCGAAGCCCCAAAGCCGGGAGTCTAGGTCCGCCCTACACGATTTTGGGGGACGAGGGTTTAGGGGTTGAGGGTTACAACCAAGTCTCCAAAGCCCTGAGGATCAAAGCAGGATGCGCGATGGGAAAGGCTCGTCCAAAGACATTATATCTGCTTTCAGGTGGCTAGCTCTTCAATCCAGGCCATGCAAATAGGATATAACCCCAATATACCATATAGTAGCTTCCATTTTCCATTATCCCTGTATAACCCCAATAGAATTTACTATATCGGATAGCCCACTTAGAGGCGGCAAAGCTGACTCAAACTTATCGTTGGAAACCCGGCCCTAAAATCAGGGCTCCGAGGTTTGAGAGGACCTGTAGTAGACAAGTGGCTGAGTTCATCCCCGGAGCTGGCCTTTCCCAAGTCCCAGCACACTTTGTTTTGAGCCCTACATCTTACTGGGGGTTAGTAGGGAATAAAGGAATATAGTACATAAAGATTATACAGGGCTTATATTCCCGAATAACAACGAGTAAGACATTCTGAACCCCTGGCCCGTAAAGCCCCAAACTCTCAAGCAACATTGCCCCCAAAGGGTAGCCCGCAACCTGAAATTCTGATCACTATAACCTCCAAATGGAAACCGCTGCTTGAGCCAAGCATCACAAAATCCCCAAATCGTAATCCCTGAGCTATGAACCCAGAAGCCCTTGCTACCGAACAGCCTAGGGCCCCACAGGGAGTTGTAATAACCCGCACATACAACTTAATTGCCGTTTACACCCGCATCTTGCTTGCCTGGAAGAATGATAGAGTTAAAAGGCCGCGTCGGGGAAACCCGGTGATGACGGGGGTCTTTCAACAACCCCGCCCTGCCGGGTCAGTATCCCAAACAATGGTATCTTATTTCGCCATGCTATAGTGGTCACTTAGAACGTATCCTCTTTTTCGGTGATGGTATTCTATAAGGAGACCAGCAAAAACACCACTCAAATGATGCCCACAAGGGGATGCTCGCGCAGCTTCCCGGAGCTACAATGCCGATTGGGGTTTAGGGTTCAGGGCTTAGAGTCCTTAGGTGTTTTCAAAAAAGAGGGTCCGCATCTGCACCCCTGCTCTGAGCCTTATTGTGGGGACCACCCCAAAAGAGGCCCCCCCCAATTTGTGGAAGTCACATATGCAGGCTAGAGGGTTTGGGGAACGAAGCTCTCCTAAGCCAGTGACGGCGGTTGAGAGTTTAGGGTGTACTGGTTTGCTGGGAAGGAACGTAAATCAAGTCAGCACAGTATGTACAGAAAATCTATGAGAGAGGTTTCCTTGTTCTGGTGATGTTATTCAAGTTCCCTAGCAGCAACCCAGCTTAGGAGTGGCCATGATATTACACCGACGTCCGGCAGCGGTGGAGAAACGCTGTTAGGAACTGGGCTTTGAGCGCTGTACTCCGCCAAGCCCCCGCACAGTGGGACCCTTATCATTATCTTCCTTATTGCGGCTAGTAATCTACCCCATGCGAACCACTACTCACGTGTACAGAAGCCGGGCGGATCCTGCAGTACATAGTAATATATCTTTTAGACTCGTCTTAGGGTTGAGAGACAGCCTGGCGCGTTACGTTTAGAACTGTCAATGCAGGGCAGTTAACTCCCTTCCTGAGCCTTGCACGAAAGATTGAATGCCAACACCTTTAACTCCTGATTTTTAAAACCTTCCTACGCCCGGTTCTACACCCTAAAGCCTAAGCCTTCATTCAGCCCAGGCCGAAAGCAGGTGCTATCTGTAGACTTTGGGGCCTGCATTAGGCACGATTTATAGACTTGATCTCCACGGTAAGCCCTAGATGCTTAGACTTAGACCTGAGAGGCCGAGCGCGCACCGAATCTGCATACCGAGCTTGCAGCGGAGCATGGGACCTTTGGCAAAGAGCTGGACAAATAGTACCCCAATAATGGAGAATCAAGTGGAAAAGAAGATGGAAACTGAAATCGAAGATAATATATATACATATATATGTAAGAGCTTACTTGTATGGTGTTAAGGAACTTTAAGTTACCATACCATGGATGTACGGCTTCCTTGTACAAGGGCTGCGGTAAATCGATCTCAGATCTTTAACAGCAACCCGGTTTAGAATACCCAGGAGGTAAACGAACCTCACGCGTAATTTGAAATGGTATGGCCCGCGTTCAAGACGTTGGGCACAACACTTGTTCAAGGTGCACCGTGCAGGAACCTTACACAACATAAGAGCTCCCCTCCCGTAGCTGGTCTTAATCTTACATCCATGACTATATAAGCTCACTCTGCACACAGGTGTCCTTCCTACCACCCACAGTGTCGGGTTTAGGATTTAAGGGTTTAGAGGACAATGATCTACAGCATGCTCAACCTCACCTCTGATTCAGTGGCTGTAGTTTGGGTCCTTGCAGGGCCTCAACCCTGGAGCCCTAGCTTCAAGCCCTAGGGATCCAAAGGCCTAAACCCTGAGCACTAGATTCGAATCCCTAAACTTCCAAATCTGAACCGAAACGCCATAGATCCTACAAACCCTAAACCTGCCATTTTGAAAAGCGAAGCGCTAACGGCTGAGGCAGCGCGCAGTCCAAAGCGTGATGGACTTGACGCAGCGCGCCATGCCGGACTGTTCTTGTGGAAGTTATAAGGTTTAGACTTTACAGCCTCGGGTATAGCGTTTAGGGTCTAGGGTTTTGAAGTATAGGGCTCAGGGTGTAGAGTTAGGGGTCTGGGCTTTTTGGAGTGTAGAGGTTGGAGTTTTGAGGCGGGCGTTTCGGGTTTCAAGTCTAGAGTTGCGAGTTGATCATGTATTTGGAGGGACGCTGCGGGTAAGTAGCCGTGAGTCTATATGTGCCAAGAAAATGACGAGACTTCATGCAAAGGCATGGCCTTGTCTTGCGCTTCATCACCATTGATACTTATGGTAGGGAAGGTCGGGTTCGTGTAGATACCCCTGATGACTTCCTGGTGGTGTTCCAGGACCCCTAAGAGGCAAATAGCGGCCGGCATCGAATCGTTATCCACCTTGTCAACAGCCCCCTTCCAATCAATAAGCAGACAACGGAAGGAAGCATCAGTTCCAGAGGAGTAGACTTGTAGCCGATGCAGGATCCACAGCGGATTGTCCGTGCCCCGGTGTTTGCGAGATCCATGCGGTTTACGCCACGTGCGATCGTGGAATTTGTTAGATAGACCTTCCTGAAGCATTGCCGCGTTAAGTTTGTATAGCGAATTAAGGAGGGCGATTGGGCGCTAGTGAGCGGCATTGGCATCATCTGCCTTTTCCTTGTAGAAACATATCACCTGCGCCTCCTTCCAGGCTTGCGGAATTTGTTTGGTTTGCTAGCATTCGTTCATGACATCCAGCAGCCTGCGTTCCCCGTGGTGGTCCAGGATTGGTATGGGGTCCGGTCGGTGCCCGTCTGGTCCCGGGGCTTTGACTTTTTTCATTGCGCACGCCGTGTAGTTCTAGGATGACGAAGTAGGGTTGCAGTGAGGCGTCTGCCTGGTAAAGAGTAGACTGTGATACTAATTCCTTTTCCTCTCTTGTGACTTCGCTCGGTGCCCCCTACGCGTGTGACAGATGTTCCGCGAATATTTGGTGTTCTTGACTCCATGAGACTTGCTTCCGGTTAACTACTGATATTCTTTTCCGTTCTTGGAAGCAATTTTTGAGCTTGCGTGCCATGTCTCAAGTATCGGGTACTGCTTGATGATTATTTCCACGCTGTGGCCTAATCCATTCCTGTTCGTGCTTTCTGGCACGCTTTTTGACTTCTTCATAAAAAAGAAAGTGGTTTGGGGAGTGCGTAACCCGTTCATATTTGGATGTTTGTAGTATCAACGTTTAATCAGAGATCCATGGTTGTCTGGGCGAATATTCTATCCGTTTAACGGAAGCGTTTTCTGTTCGTTTCATCGCCTCAGAAGCTTTTCGTAGCGCGCGACGTCTGATAGCTGTCCTTGCAGTAGGACTTCGGTAAGTACGACTGGGGAGCGGTGGTCGTATCTTAGGCCACTAAACTGCTTGCAAGGTTTGCGGCCTTCCGCTAAGGCATACTCCCGGTTTACCTCCGTTCTTTGAGCGAGCTTCTGACAAAGGATGCGTGCGCTGCGCACCATTTCTTTGTGTGTTTCAATTAGTCTGGCTTGACCCAGCATACTCGCGGCCCAATTTGCTATCATAGTAGAAGGTGACCTTTCCCGTGTGGGAGGGATGTAGCCGTTAGTGCTGCCGTGTTTTTTACTACCCACCATTAGACCTTAGGCCTTGGGGTTTAGGGAGCACTTCTGCCTCCATTCATCTGTGCCATGAGCTCTCAAGAGCCTTGAAGGATGACCCTAATTATTGCCTCCAAGCTCCGAGCGAAATCATGAACTCCTAGTATGGGTGCTTATCCTGGGATCTGTTTTTTGCCCGTATATTTCCTATGCCAAGGCGTCATGGCAAGGGGCCCACTTTTCCAACGTCATAAAGATTTCAAGACATTCTTTTCTGGAGGTTGAGACTCTACGAGAGGCCGCTGACGCATGCGCTGGCCTTGAAGGCCTGCACCAGGGATTCAGAGTCCAGGGGCTTAAGGTAAGAAGATTGTAGGCTTCCCCGTTGGGGTATTAGTAAGGGCTATATTGGGTATATATTGGGATACTGCAAAATAAAATGGAAACTACTACATAGTACGTGTATTGGGCTTATATTGGGACAATGGAAAATAGACTGGAAACTACTATTCAGGGTCTAGGGTTCAGTGTTTCGAGGGTGAGGGTTGTTGATTTAGAGGGGCTCATTTTCTGCCAGACTTTTGGCAATTGGTTCATTGGCTGCAGTTAACGAGGTATTGAGATTCTCCCATAAACCCAACACTAAACCCTTGGAGTTGTAGCGGGATTGTGCAATTTTTGGCGTAAGTCTTCAACGTTGAAATGCTTCGAGCGCCTAATGCTTTAGTAGGGAATGGAACGGGGGCATGGTTTCAAGAGGGTATTATAATTGGGCTCAGGGTCCCAGGTTTCAAGGTGCCAAGGAAGCCGTACGTATCATGACAAGATTCCAGAGCCAAAAGTAGATACCAAATCTAGACTCAAAGGCCTGCGGCTTGTTCACTGCAAACACTGCGTCGTTCAAGCTTGATTTTTTGATGAGTGTCCGATAGCTGCCAACTATGCCATAGCCGCCTCAGTGGGTTGGGTACCCAGCATGCCCACCCTATTGTCGTCAAAGGGCGGTAAGCCATAATATGAGCTGTAGTCTAAACTCCTTAGAAGGGGTTATATAAGGGATTATAGAATCCAAATTCCTTAAAAGGGGATTATATCATGGATTAAATAGGGGACTACTATAAGGGTTGTTTGGGGGGGTACTAGGAGTTTAGACACGGGCTCATGCAGGGCTCTTAGTTGGGGGAGGGGTAACAACACCAATGAAGCAGGGCTTGAGAGGCATTGGGATACCTGAAGTTTGTTCGGGGTCGAGGGTTGATGGTTTGGGGGTTTAGGGTTGAGGGAGCAGCGATGTTGATGAGAAGAAGGCTTGCCAAACCAGCGTTGTTTACAGCATGTGAACCCCTCAGGGTCCATGTTATGCGTAACAACATGTACTTCTGCTACACCCCAAGATCTCAAGAAGCTGGGATTGGGGTTTAAGATGCATAATGGATCGCAATTCCTTAGCCCAATTATGAACCCCTGCCACCTACCTACTGTGTGCACGACTGGGCTTGTCGGAACCCTAGATCCTACACCTGAAGCTATTAAACCGTGGACCCATCAACCGTCTGGACCCGAAGTTTGTCATGCTGCACGTGGGTAGTAATTTCAAATGGGGATACTATAGTACATCTTGCCCTCCTTGGGGCATAGTATTTTACCAGACGGCTATTGTTTCATTTGTGACCTACCCACAAGAAGAAGGGTAAGTAGCTTTTAAGCTTATAGTCCCGCTTAAGTAGATAGAGTATGGCTTTGGGTGTGTTATAATAACCTCCCAATGTACCCCATATTCTATTTACTTGAGGAGGACTATACCCTGAACCCTGAGCCCTAAATAGTAGTTTCCATGTTCCTTTTCCATTATCCCAGTATAACCCCCACATATTATCTACTTAAGGGGGACTATACTTACGGCCATCATTAGTTCACCAACCACACAAAACACTGCTCACACTTGCTGCGGAGGCCACGAAAGAATGATGTGGGCCATTAGAGGGTTGGCGAAGGCAGTTTGCATTGTCTATAGGGTTTTGGATTTAAGGCTTACGCTTAGGATTTAGAGCTTAACGTTTTGGGCTATCCTTACGCGCAATCTCCACCCTTGGTATTGTGCGCATGTTTTTTTTAGCTAGGGGACACCAATCCCTAATATTGGGAACCCCCAAAAAGATACCCCTAATTTTGGGAAACCCTAAACCCTAATCCCTAAACCCCATATAGCCTATATAGCCCCTATATAACCCCTATATTCCCCAAAAAGGTACCCTTAATTTTGGGAAATGGCGCGTCCTTCGCGCCTTGGCTTCCATCTGAGTCTCAGTGCTTCCCCAGCTTCTGTCATTGCCGACCGCATATGGGATGATGGGCTGGTCCATGGGGAAATGGTGAGGAGATGAACATCCTGTATCAGGATTCGGCACCTACCCTAAGGGTTTTGAAATCTTCAGATAAAATGTAAGTTCCGACTACCGAGCCTGCTGGATTATTTGGCCTTTCGGAGGTAGCCAGTGATAGCGGGGTTGTGTTTTCTGCTCAGGTGGGGAGAGGCCTTTGGTTGTCATGCTTGCACAAGATCACTCGAACCTTTACGATCTACAGGACACGCGAAGCGAACTAGTCTAAAGGCCGATAGGACTACACTTAGGTTATAGCCACCTCTCTGACCTACCTTTGTGGCATTTTACTGGAGCACAGTGGCCATAGAGACCCGCACTGAAATTGAAACCGAATCCAAAGCTAGTACAATAACCTTTCAAATGGATTATCTAGACTCAAGACCCGAAGCCCAAGCCAATCTTTATGCCTCCGCAGTAGAGGAATGTGAGCGAGTCCATTACAGCAGCCGGTCGTTCGAAATACATGTCCGTTCTTCTGTGTCTCGGATCCGGTTCACATCTCTGACATGGCAACCAAATTCGCTGCTGGTGATCGAAGCCCCAAAACTGGATTGCTACTGAATGACATCTTACACTGTACGGATGCCTCAACCTGAAATCCATACTTTCCAGGTCCAACATATTGAAATGGGTTGTAAGGTGGTGGGTTCCGGTGCAGAGAGATTTTGGGAGCTTTCTTCAGTATACATATTCGGGAAACCCCAAAACCTTCACTATTCGGTGGGAGGTCTCTTAAAGCATGCCGGTCCGCACTGCGGGGTCATATTGCGGGATCAGAATCTCTCCATTTCACCCCGAAATTATTCATCCTGTACCTTCTACAGAGCGGTCGTCTCTTAGGCGAGATTCTTGTTTGTTAAAGTTGAAGGGTCTATGGTGATGTTTGTTGTACGTAGGAGTGGTCGCTAAAGGGAGGTTGCAACACGAACCAGATCATCTTCTACCCACATAGAGTCGCCTTAGAGTCTCGTGGTTCGTCATCAACTGACAGGCTGTCCTGAGCCTGCTCTTGATACAGACTTTGCGAGGACCACCTTCAGATACAAATCCGGAGGCCCTACGACAGAGACTCTCATATGACCCCGAAAGAGCCCTGGGCCCCCGCAACCCCAAAACCCTGAGGCCCTAAACCCTTAACGACAGTACAGCCAGCAGGCGGTTACGTCCGAACATGCAGCGGCCAGCCTAGGACGAGCCCTGCATTTCTGCGTTTGCTTTCGCTGTGCATGTGTAAACACATTCGCAGTATGGTCGTTGACAGGGTATGGGCTTTGCGGTTAGGCTTTGGGTGTTTTGGGCTTCATAAGCTGCCAAGCGCTCATGCAAAAATTTGTGAACATAAATTGTTCCTAAAAGGTAGCAGCAGCCCGCTCTGCCCTGCAACGATCCCGACCCCTGGTTTTAGAAGTAAGTTCCGCCTCCAAATACGCCATCAACTCCAGACTCAACTGCGAAGGAGAACGCGATCTCATCGAAAGAGAACAGGCGATTCTGGGTTGCTGTTAAGGA
>CAJNIZ010000747.1:107512-124904 GCA_905231905.1 Symbiodinium pilosum | reverse complement strand
TCCTTAACAGCAACCCAGGATTCTCCAATGCCTCCAGGAGCTCCCGGTCGGGAGCGAGAAAGATCAGGAGCTCACTCTTCAGCCAGGGTTTAGAGCTTACGGTCGGATACTCCCATCCTATGACAGTCTCCATGAAGGGTCTAATGCTGCTACAATATCCATAAACGAAACAATTATAAAGTGACGGCAGTATGCACGCTGAGGGTTTGGGATGCATTGTTTGGGGACTGCCCCACCTTTTTACAGTTGGATAATAACTCCAATATTGTTATATAGAGGCCTTAATATGACCCTAATATAGACTTTTCATGGGTGGGAGCAGGACCCAACGCATTGCTTCGGACGGGATGAAGTTTTGCGGAGGTGCGAGTTCGGGGCTGAGCTTTGGGGCTTGCTCTGAGTGGCTTGGGGGGGAGTAGTACGGTAGTTTCAGTGCGTACGTCAGGCCTAGGCTAGCCATGGTAGAAAACTTCCAAATGGGTGGCGAATTTCAGGAAGTACTGGGAGCTTTTTCCGGCTTAAGAGCAGTGCCAGGTGCGCGCAATCGATTACATCGATTACATCATGAATGTCTACGCACAAGCTTCGCGTAGGGACTCCAGCCTGCTTCTGAATAGGACAGAAAGGTACAGGATACCCAACGCTATTCTTCATCAGTCATGCAATGTGGGTCCCACACCCAAAATGTAAGCCCCGGATGAATCTGGTTCTAGGTCAGGCTGGGGCACATACGTACGACTGCACATGACCGCACTTACAACTACATACGAGCCTTCAAACAGCAAGGAAGGCCAAAGCGTAGATCCCTAAACTTCTCACCGTAACCCCACCGATGCGGCAGATAAACCAGGAGCCCATCCTTACCGCCATCGAGCAGCTTTCCTTTGCAGAGGGGCGATTCAGGCTTTGGTTTGCATTCAGGGATCAGGCGGCTGCACTGATCCCAAGTTCAAGGTTCAAGGATCTAGGGCGTGAGATGTTTTGTCAAAGTAGTGCTTGTAAGGGTGTAAGGTTTTTTGGACGTGGTTGATTCTTGCTAAGGTAGAGTGTAAGGGATCCATGGTGAGGGTTCAGCACTGAACGTACATCGCTTGTCTGGACTAGAATGTGAGGAAGGAGAGCTGCCTTGGCAACATCATGTGAGCCACTGTCAATATTGGAGTGAACTAGTAGAGGTGGACATAGGGATCCCTTTGGTAGTTTGGTATAGTCCCCAGTATGACCCCCCCAGCCAGGAAACTTACTGTAGTATATAGGGGCCATTTTAGGGATAGTGGAAAACAAAATGGAAACTACTATAGTATATATAGGGTCTATTATAATCATGCACCCCGCAACCCCAAACACTAGCTTTTTTGTTCTTCGCTGGAGTTGCTGAGATGAGAAATGAGGCCTTGCGGGCAGTGCTTGCGAATGCAACGTGAACCTAGAACGCTAGACCTGCCTAAACCTAAACCCCGAAACCGATCCTAATGGATTGCCCAGAAGGGCTTGGAAACAGACGGCTGGGAAGTTCTGATCCAAAACTTGCAACCTCCACTCTTAACCTGGATCCCTCAACCCTGAACAACGAACCTCCACCGCGAACACTAAAGGTTTGGGGTGGAGGTTTTGGGCCTTGGGGGTGTTGGGTTGGGAGTTGCAGGCTTTCAGGGTCCTTCACCAAGACCCGTGATTACAGAAGATGTTTGAGCATGTTTCTCGATGGTTAGGCCACCATGTAAAGAAATTCAGGCACTCGTATTTCAAAAGTGACTCACCGTTAGGGGTGCCTGAATCTAAGCGCCCAACACTACCATCAAGCTTTCCTTGGCAAGCTGGGGGATTCGGTTGCCCCTGCCAAGAAAATCACAATTGCTTATGGTTTCCAGGAAGTATCCGGAAAAGGATTGTCAGTCCAACAGTAACGCACCAACGACAAAGCGTAAGCCTAGAAGCCTAAACACAAAACCCCCAACGTTAAAGCCCATCAAGCAAAACCTCAACCCGGAAGCCCAGAAACCAGCAAAGTGTGCGCGTTTCTTGCTGAATGGGATTGTTTCATGGTTGATGTCTTCTTTTTGGTCGAGGACAGTGCCTGCATGGAGCTTGCTCACTCCGAGCGCTTGCTTGTGTGCTTGTGTGAAGCAATGCGCCCATGATACCGTTGACATTGTGGCCATGATTCAAGCCTTATAACCATGAAGCATACACCTGAAGCCCGGTATCTAAACCCTACACCGTAAAGTCTTAAACACACAACCATTGAGCGGTGTTTTAAGATGGCATACGCAAGTCTGCCAGGTGGCGGGTTCTCAGCTGAAGCCCCCAACATACCCACAACATCTTGGGCGCCTGCTTGCAGGCACGCTAACACCGCGCAGAGTGTAAACGAGCCATGCATACTCATCTTGTGCAAGGATGTCGTGTCAAGCATTTTGCCTTTGGAAAGCCTTATTGGCTTTCCCTGCTTAAGGTTGCAGAAATATCCATACTCTACAGACTTCCAAATATGTTCCCAATGCAAAATCACATTCCCTGCCATTTACCAGTGGGACAGGCACCAGTGGGACAGGCCAAGCCAGCCAATACCCAATCTCCAAGCCTTAAAACTTGAACCCCAAACCCTGAAAGCCAAACCACACAGCCTAAACCTGAAATCCGAATCTCGAGACTCTCGAACCCCAATCCTCAGACCCTACTGCAGTCCTCAACCCTAGACTACTCCCATCGCCAAGTCGTGATCTATTCAGAATGGTGCACATGTGGGAGACTGGGAAGGCGGACTTTGGGTTGATGGTCTACTTGGAGGGTCAGGGGACTTAGTAATGTGGGAAAACGAGATTGCTATCCAGATTATAGGGTTCTTAACCTACTTACTAAATGACCCTTCAAGCAGGGTCTAGGGTGTAGGATTTGGGGTCAATGCAAGCACACAGTTTAGGGTACAGGGCTTGGGAACAGAGGGCAAGGGCTTTAACTTTAGGGTGTAGGCGTTCAAGGTCGATGGTCACTGTTCCCTATACCATGTAGAGTCCGTAATTGTATAGAGCATATGTCACGGGCCGTAGTGGCCCTGCTACAGTTCATGGGCTGCTGTAGGTAGGTAGCTATGATCGCAAGCTTTTGGGGGCCATGTCCGGATCTGCTGAGCCCGAACCCTAAATCCGGCCCTGCCGCCGTGGTCCAGGGCGGAGCCCGTGTCTCGAGCTTTAGCTCTACAGGGGGTCCGAACCCCCCTGCCCGCGCATCATCGGACCTCTGTTTCTCCCAGGGGCCCTCCCGGACCCCCTTCCAAGACCACACCAAAATTCACATGCGCTCCAACAGCAAATCCCCACGGCACAGAGGGATTTTGGAAGCATTTTGGGAGTCCCAAAATCCTTCAAAATCTGCATCATGACATGGGCCGTTTTAAAAACTAGCCCCAAGGCCCCTCTTGGGGTACGGCTGAGAAATTATTAGACTCCTTCAGGGGTCCTTGGGTCTAAGGGAGAGCAAAAATGGAGAAACGGACCCCCAATGATGCTGATGACGCTGGCCTCCTTCCAGCATCATCAGCATCATTGGGGTCCCGTTTCCTCTTGCCAGGCTTCTAGGCTGTCTGTGTCCACTGGGCCAGCGTCATCAGCATCATTGGGGCTCCGTTTCACTAATTTGGAGGTATCAGACTGCAGCCATGTTGTTTTGTGTGTTTTATGATGGCCGTTGGCACCAGGAGGGGTCAAACTAAAAATGACAGCATCTGGCCCAAACCCATGGTTCTGGGCCTAGAACCATGGGTTTGGGCCAGATGTGGTCACTGCAAACCCCTCCAAAACAGCCAAAAAAGACCACACCTGGCCCAAACCCAGGTTCTCGGGCCCAGAACCAGGGGTTTGGGCTAGATGTGTTCCTTTTCGTGTTCGGTTCATTCCCAAAAGTGGTTTGCTACCCTAATGCCCTAATGAGCAACGCTACCCAAAGCACCAATGATGCTTGGCGGACTGCCAGGCGGCAGGGCCGGCCCCTGCCGCTAGGCCTAAAATCCTAGACCTGGTCCCAGTAGCATGTCATGACGCCGTGCCTCGGGTATGGCAAGCATAATAGTATAGGTTTGCAGGGCATCATGGAAGGGGGCCCCGGAGCTCCAGAGTCTTGGGAGAAAGAGGTCTACCTTTAATGTTGATGGAGTTGGGGCTTAGCGTTTAAGATTCAGGGTGTGAAGTCCGTGTACCCATGTAAATTCAGAGGAAGGGAGTCAAGTGCCACTCCGCAAACCAGACATAAATGAGCCATAGTCTAAAGTCCTAGTATCCCCCGTAATAACCCCTATACTACTCCTAAAGAATCCCCCGTATAACTTCTTTTGAAGAAGTTTAGATTATAGCCCAGATGAAATTCAGGGCACGGGACTTTGGGACGATCAGGACTTGGGACAGGCCATGACTTTGGGCTTTTGGGTTTTGGATTTATGTTGGAGAGGTAGCTCACTAGGGGTGGCCTTTGTAGTTAAATTGAGCTGCATAATCCCCCCCCTGTACTTTAAAACCTCCCGTTCCTCCTAACGCTAGAGATGAGATACATATATATATATATACATATATGTATATGTTATAGTATACCCCAGTTGCAATATTTTAATATTAGCCTGGAGTGGTTTTTCAACGTCCTGAGAGTATTTCAGACAGTGTGGCCAATTTCCAGTCCATCCAAATGCAGCAGTGCCTCGAGGATCAGGCTGACTTAGTAAATATGTTGATAAGCCTTGCAATGCATATATAGACAATGGTTATCTCCATTGTTAGCCTACTTACTAGGGCGCCCTGACCCCTCCAAGAATGCCGTTCACATCCCCAGAATCTGTAGAATCTGTAGAAGTATCCAGCCGCCAGCGAGACGTCAAACTTGGACCCGGGGAACCAGACTTAAAATGCAGAAGTTACTTCAAAGTCCCGTTCTGAGCGTTCTTGCACAGAACGGCTTCATTCAGATCTCTACAGATAGCCAGCCTAGCAATCCTCAAGCGCCCTGCATGGTGTAGTGTGAGCGAAGGAAGCGCCATACCAGCCGCTTCGTTACAGTGAGACTTAATTACTCCTCTTGGCCTTTAAACCCTGAGCCCCAAGCCACATTGCATCCTGGACCTGGGGACCTTCTTTCTGCCTTTTCGAAAGATATGCCACTCGGTTTCCTGGGGATAAGGAGAGAGAAGAAGGAGAGTTCAACTTTGTCATAGAATAGCCATGTAGGCATGTCAACAAAATGGTATCCATCTTGTCCTTCTCAAAGTATAATACGTAATCCTGAGATCAGGGCACCCAAAGCAAGAGACGCTCAACTTTTGGAAGCCCTGACATGCGTGATAACTACGCAAGAAGCCAAAGTCCGCAAACCCTCAAGACTGCATCCCTACTGTTGATAGTAGAAGTCCTGCATAACCTTAGTATAGTACAGCACCATACTTCCGAAGGTTTAGAGTACTTAGAGTCATGCTATATCCCTCCAGAAGCTGGCAACCTGGCATTTCGGCAGGCGGCAGGCTTAACCCTAGAGGCGTTGAATCCAAGCAACTTGCCGGAAAATTGTCAAAAAGCCTGCTTAGGGTTTCGTCTGGGGCTCCAAGTGTAGGGTTTAGAGTGAGTTTTAGTAACGTTCAGGGTTCATGCTCCGGATGTAATTCATCAGGGTTTGGTTTATTTAGGGCTTCAAGTTGTAGCGCCGCCCGCGGCTTTTTTGCCTGGTAATCAGGGTCTTGGCTTGTTGGCTTCCTCCTGACATCATGATCATCTCTTCTGCATAGCCACAAGACCTTGTTGTAGGTGCAGCCTTTCAAAAGCAGAGGGAGAATCTAAAGATTGTCCATGCCGCCGCTGCCGTATGAGCGTCATGTAGCCCTTACAAACCTCCAAGTCTCCCCATACACACTTTGAGCCTTATGTCAGGGTACCCACCTTGCAAGTCCCTGCTTAGATTATGGGTTCCCTTACTACCCTTCCCCCCTGAACTGAACCGGGGGTTGGTAGTATGGGGGTGACGTAGTTATGGGTGGGGGGGGGGGATTGTAGTAGGGGAACCCTTGACTAAATTAGCCAGACCCAGCTACCATGTCGAGACTCCCAAGAAGGGACACACCGCAAAGATTCTCAATCTAGGTTGCTGTGTTAAGAAACTCTCATGTTCCTTGCAATGGTAGTGACTTTCTTCGACCTAGTTCCCCAATGCCGCCGTAAATTGCATCGTGAAGATCTGCCTGTCTAGCAAGTGCGCATCGGGGCCAAGTATGGAGTGTCTTTTGGTACAGTTGGGCCTTTCAGGAGTGTTAGCCGCGGAGACCCAATCTAAAGCTCATCCACCAGCAGCCCTAGATGATTGCATCTTTTTCGCTCATGTATTTGCGCAGCCGAGATCCCAAACCATTGGGGGCTTGCGAAGCCTTACATTACCCCCATGAGTCGGGACCCTAAACCCTAAATCCCCAGCTCCAATCCTAAGTAACTGTAGTAAACCCTCGTTCCCTCATTCTGAGGGCCCAGGCCCTAAGCCTTGGATCAATTCCCTCTCACAGTAACTGTCCATGAAAGAATTTTACTAGGGGCTATCACAACTCCCAGCATCGGTTAGGGTATCTGTTGCCGAAAGGGAATTACTTAACCTAAGCCCCACTTTTGAGGGTAGCCCTGGAACTCTAAATCCTAAGCCATACAAGCCTAATCCCTAAAACCTTAAGCCCAAAGCCCTCAACACCTAAGCTTCAAACTTATACATACGGCTTTTTTTGAGGGCTGGACTGCTTTAGACCAAGGCCTCGATCCTGAAGAACGAAGAACGCAGGAGGGCATTCGGGGATCACCTCGCGGAGTTTGGGGTTTGGGGTTTAGAGTTTTGAGTTTAAGTTTTAAGGTAGAGGGTTGGGGGGTTACCCTAAGGCGCTTCGACCTTCATAGTGACATCCCAAACCTTAGCTTCTGGAGCCCAAACCTTCCCCCACAAAAACCAGGCCAGGACAGTCCTAAGAGCCTGAGGGTGGGGTTTGGGGTTTAGGGTTCCGGGTGTCTAGATATCAAAAAAATCCAAAATATGTACAAATTGAAGTACTGTAGCGTTCCGTGGGGATGGGTACATATTGATTTGTTTGGTAGGGAAGGCGGGGTCCCTACAACGAGGATTATGCAATTTTGGGGTCTGTCTTGGGGTTGACTTAGTTTTTAGAAACTACCACCTCCCCACTCATGGTCGATGTTTAGCCCAAAAACATCTAGGGGCAGGGCTACAGGAGTAATGTGAGGGTTTCCAGATATTTGTTATTCTGGATGTACATGTACTGCGGATACTAGTATGTTGGTGTCTAAATTGCGGCCAATATTTCTGGAAACCCCTGCGTGGGCTCTGACAACGTAGCCCAAAAAGGGATTCTCAGCTGTCTCACGCAGAGCCCTACCACGTCACCGGGGGTGCAATAGGTAGCTTTGCTCAAATTCTGCAGCATCAGAGACGTTTGTGACATGAAGGACAAAGGATGCTGAATGGAGGTCAACGAAGCACCCGGAGTTTTGAGAGCGTGTGAGTCCCAAGTGAGCAGCTTGAGAGATGTTCAGTTCAGGATTTTGAGCAAGGGTTGGAGGTCTCAAGCTGCAAACACCCTAAACCTGACAAGATTGGCGGATTGTGCCGTACTTGTACGATAGGTGGGAGTGTGTTAAGTTGCTTTGAACACGCATGGCAAAAGGCATATGACAAACCCCGAGGCCCTAATGCGTTTAGGAATAGCACTTTGCAACCTCATGCCGCAAGTCCCCTTGAGACGTATGCCATGGCCATGGTAGATGAAGCAAGTTCTACACCACCTAAGATCCCTGAAATAGTGCAGCTGGCACGTGCCGCAAGACCCCGACGTCTGCCAGGACCTCAACTACTTGATGAGGACCGCGGTCGAAAAAAGAAGTCTGCAGGTTCTTGGTCGTCAAGTAGAACCACTCTTACCTGTTGCTGCGATGCTATTAGTAGGCAGGGGAAACTACAAAAACAAAGGGCTTAGCTTGAGGCGCGTTCTTGATGAGGAGTTTGCGCCTTGGTCTACTGGAATCTGAACTTCAGCCACAAAGACGCGAGAAGGCAGTCTGAGCTCCATCCAAACTGAGTCAGCGGCCCCGAACAAAGAAGCTACAGGTCATTCCCGCATGGCTCACCAAAGACGATACAAAAGTCTGACAAGCATAGAGGTTACTTTTCTGGGATGTATAGGGCTTAAGGATGAAGAATGGGGAATCTAATGGCAACTACTTCCTTCTTCCGTCAGAAAGGGGGTTGCATACTTCCCACCGAAGCCACTCCTCGGTGAGGTCACATCTCACAGATGCTCACCTCGTGGGTTCCCTCACCAGTGCTTAAAATTGGGAACTCAGTGCATTGTCAATGGTTATTGTAGCTCTAGGTATGTATATGTACATATACCCTGCACGTACGAACTGACCTGAAGCCACAGCTCTAAACACCCCAAAACCCTCAAGCCTTCAAAACCCTAAAATCCTGAAGCACGTAAAATTCCCCAGACCAAAAAAGGGCGTAAAACCCTTCCAACAGTCAGGTCGTGGATTACCTGATCGAGGCCAGAGCCAACATGACTCGCGGATGCATTGCCAAGTACTTTGTGGGACCCTAGGGTAAATAGCGGGTTTCTGGGCTTAGGGTTTAAGGGTTGGGGGGCCTTAGATTTTCAAGGTTTCAGGGCTTAGGGTTAGGGAGCCCACTGGAAAGGGGTTGCAATGTTATTGTTACAGTGAGCTTATTGAAGAATAAAGTACACGGTACTTCAAGGTACCTGTTGCAGAAATCCTGAGGCCTGTAAAGCCTAAATCCTAAATCTTAGACCCTCGGCCTCAGTCCGCAGGGTTAGGAGGTTTAGGGATCAATCTTCAGGGAGTTCTAGAGATTCTGCTTGTAGAATTGACGGGTCTTGCTTGGGGATTGCAAGTTTGAAGATCTGGGGATCGCGGCTGCAAATTGAAGGCATGAAGGTGTTGGACTTAGGGTCCGGGATTGTAGCATTGAGGGTTTGGAGGATGCAGTTGTTTTCTTCTGCATGTCAGGTGAGTAGTAATTTTTGACGGGAATACAAGCATCCCCAGGAGACAGTATGAGTACAGCTTTCGTTGAAGAAGCAGCCCTACAATCCCCCCAACAAGCATGTGTGTCATGTATGTTGGTACCTTTCAATGACTAGTTTTCCGGAGAACACTTTGAGTGTTGGCGCCTTGAAAAGGAAGCCTTCGTCTTGACAACCACCCCAAATGCTCCTGGAACTACCAAGCTAAACCAAAGCCTAAATCCTAAAACCCCAATACCAAACACTAACCAGTCCAGAGCCCCGCACCCAGAAACATTCCCCAGAAGCACAGGAATGCCGGAGAGGCCGCTACAGGTTCCACACCACTCCACCTAGCTGCCTTTCAAGGGTGCTGAGCTCAGCTCCGTGGGTTGGGGGTTATGGGTTTGTGATTAGGATTTAGTAGTCAGAGTTTGGGCCTCTGTCTACAGTTCAGAGTCGCCGGAGATTCGGGTTAATTCTAATTTGTTCTAGTTTATACGTGCAGTTGTCACGATTGTGGCTACGAAGGGACAAGGGTAGACCACGTGGGTATGTAACTCTGTGAGTGCCCAGGTAGGCCCTTCATGGCGCTCACGAGCTCACGAGGGGAAGTGTAAAGACATATTAGTGTATATACGTAGAGGGCATACTTTCACTTCTACCTGTGTATGCACAGGATTTCCGTGGAAGTGAGATGATGTTCCAATAGCTAGGAAGCCCTGAACCAGATGATGCGCTGAGAAAAGCCAGGGATTTCATAGATGGACCCCGTAAGGAGATCGCCCATCCCCAGACCCAGAATCACCTCACGAACCAACCCCATTCACATCCTTCCAAGGCATATTGGACTGGTCAAGCCTCTTTGCAGCAAAAGGTTTTGTTTCCAAATCAACCAAAAGTCCGCTAACCCCTGTAAGAGAAAAAGAAAATTCTTTGTCTGGGTCATTTACAGTAATGTGGTTTGTGACGCACGACTCCGCGTCCATCTTTTGCTTTTAAATTCTTTTTTCGCGGTTTTCTTCTTTCTGTTTTCTGCTTGATGATTCCTTCTTTTGCAGTTTGGAAGACAATTCATGGCCGCTGGAGGTGCCAAGATGGCTTGCAGAAACTTAATACTGCCCGAAGCCACCCCGAACCCGAGCCGCAAGGCGTCAATCTTCAGGGTCCAATGTGGGGAATTCCCCTACACTCGGGGGTTCAAGAAGTTCCGATGATTTGCAATCTATGCTACTACACTAGGACAGCGCAGGCCTTTGTGACAACAGCGTAATGCCCAAGACTCCGAGCCTTCACTGTTCTAGGCGCTGGAACCCTGGTACCTTATGGGGGTTACATGTGGGGACCACCTGGCTATATACAGGGGAGAATTGTAAATGGTATATGGGATATGTAAGGTAATGGTAATAAGGGTCCCTTCTAGGGGTCTCTCAATGGCCCTCGGAATGTTCAGCACTCGCAGATTGAACGTTACAAGCCTTCATGTCGCCTGGCTCTGAACCATATCTCGTCCTCCATGAGATAGGATAGTGTGCAGAACCCTGCATGCTAAAGTTTTCAGCTTTACACCCTCTAAGCCACAAAGTTAAGCCCCCCTTTACCTGCACCCCAAACTGGGTTGTTGCTGAGGAACTTGAATTAAGTTAGCATTTTATGAGAAATGTTAGCAACCAACACATATCAAAGAATATAGTTTCCTTCAAACGGTTTGCCAAAGCGAGCAAAATAAAAAAGCCCACCCTACACCCTAAATCCTAAGCCCTAAACCCTAAGTCCCGCAGGCAATGTATGGCAGCGAAGGCCTCGCTCGACGTCATGGATTGTGAAGGTCGGACGGCGTTGGCTCCTTGAACTTGGGTTTTAGGGTTCTAGGGGTTGAAGACTCTAATAGAGGGGCCTACATATTTACCAACATTCTGGTTCCATATTCCTTATACAGTACCTCAAATGGACCTCAAATGATATTGGTAATTATTTAGGCCCCTGTATTAGGGGTTTAGGGTTTTAGGGTTCTAGGGGTTTCAGTGTTTCGGGTTTGAGCTTCTAAGAAAAGATGGCCGTAAGGACCCCAAGGGATGTATCGGGATTATCAAGGAATTATGGAGTTCCGCATCAAGGGTTCTGAGAAACTCCCAAATCCAAAATAGCTGGAATGACAGAAAAGCTGCATAAGTAGGCTTAAGGGTCAGGTATCAAGTTGAAGGCTTATGGGTTTGGCACTAGTCACAGCTTGTACTATAGCCCCACGAAGAGGTGATAACGTTCTCTTTTTGTGCAGCGGTCCATATCAGTGTGAGTTTCAGGATTCGGTTTGCCCGGGTGGGATTCGGGTTCTCGTTTCTCTGGTTGTCACAGATGAAGATATAAACCCCAATATACTATAGTAGTTTCCATTTTCTTTTCCATTATCCCATAATAATCCCAAAATCATGAGCTAAGCCCGATGTAGTTATCTGTGCTTTCACCTGGCTTCTCATTCTTGGATCCAAGCTGTGAAGGAAGCCCGGCAAGAAGATTTTGTGAGAGCATGGACTAATTCAATAATAATACTAGTAATAAATAATAGCAATAAATACTAATAATTAACAAGAATAGTAAGAATAATAGTGATAAATAGTGACTAGGATAACAACCATGAGACAACCTTCACATTTAAAGCCTGAAGCCTAAATCCTGAAGCTTAAGCCCTACAGCGCACATGTCCCTAACCTGAAGTTCTGCACCTCCTGATTCTGGTCCATTGAAAAGTGCAGGACGGGCTTAAGTCAGTGCAACTCGACGTGTCAGGAACCACCTAACCTCGCATGTATGGCAATAGGTCATGATGGCTTTTAATTGGAGGTCTCATCTAGTGCTTGCGTCATTCAAAGGCTTCTTGGGATATGCTGGCCGCCTCTCCGAACAAAAAGAACCCGAACACCAGACAGATGACAGGAGTAGGCTAAGGGCCCATCCTCGAACCCTAAGCCCTGGTCCTATTTCTGAGGTCATACCAAGTTTCAAGTCCGCGACCAAAATCCTGAAACAGCGCAACACCGTCGCTCAATTCGCGCCTGATGCGCTAATCTTTTTGAATCGTCCGCTTTAGACACTGTACCTCAAGCTGTGGGACCTACGTACTCTGCATAAGGTTCTTGCCGCAAAGAACGGGCACGCCGACATTGTGTTGCTTGACTAGCCATTTGTGCATGTCTGTGTGTGTGTTGAGTGATTTGGTTACGATTTGAGGTTTCAGGATCGCACAATGAGTTTCCATACTCCCCTATACTACCCCGAGGTTCCCTTATTTGTCCTTAAATAACCCCAATGTTCCCTAAACAACATTGGGGTTGAGGGTTCGAGCATTAGTTCGGCGTTTTCATCCTAGATTCCGGGCTCAGATGCCTCCCAAAGTGGATAGCACATACTGTCTTAGACGGGATATGCGTATGTGCATATATACATATGCATATATGCAATACATACACATATGCTTGCCCCCGCTCAATCCTTATCTCTCTCGTGCTGTTTGCATCACAATTCCACATGTCCAGCCTCCGCGTGCAGATGTGGGAAATGAGGTTGCGGGAATGGGGAAGTTCGGAAAGCAGGGGATGGACATGTGGGAGAGCCGTGAGCGCTTAATCTCGTTGAATTCTGCAGAAGGACCTTTCTATGCATGTATGATCCCTATATGGTAGTTTCCTAAAATAGGGGGACCCCCATATAGACCCCAAAATATTTCAATCCTTAGTATAGGGACCCCATAATTGCACCCCTACTTTTGGGAAACCCCCATTTATCCCTAGGATTCCTGGGGTCTACCAACTGCGCGATACCCTTGAACCCAGCTGGAACCCCTGTTTTGTGACCCCCATGTGAAGAAAGACCACCCTGAGTACCGTTAACTCCCTGGAATTACAATAGTCTAGTGGCCATGGGTAGCGCAGGATTCCCTGCATCAATCGTGCGAGGAATCTTCTAGCAGAGATCGAGTCTGATCCCAACTCCAAGAGCTGCTCGGACTGGATCCGCGGGATTCATGGCTTCTGCTGTAGGCGGTATGCTTCGGCAGGCTGAAATTAAGGGGTGTGATTCTTATCCACACTGTATTCATCCTAGTCTGAAGGTGCAAGCTTTAGATGTAGGGCTTTCGTTCAGTGAACCATTCTACTCGGAGGGTTCAGCTATGCCAGATGGAGCCCTCTTTCCTAGATCTTACGCTTGCTTCCTTCTGTAGAAATCCTAAATGCCTCCAATTGGAGTGCTCTGGACGTTAGACAGACCTCAGGATCCTAAACTCAAAGCTTGTTGTCATTAGACCCAACCCAGAACCTACACCCTAAACCCAACTCCTTAGGGCATAGAACCGACCCGCCTACATCCCAAACGTACTGCCCTGAATCCTATACCTGAAGCCGCATACTGCAAACCGTAAACTGCGTTGAGGTCGCGAGGGCCCTGCTCTGGAGTTGGCTTGCGCCCAGGGAAAAAGAGAGGTGGTAGACTGCGCCTGGGTGGAAATCCTGCTGAGGGATTTGGGGCTCCCTAAACCCTAAACTTAAGGTTTTCACGCGCCAAAGGGCCGCGGCGAGTATCGCACCGAGACCACAAGTAAATTCGAGCTAAGGTATAGTCCCCCTTAAGTAGATAGAATATGGCTTTGGGTATACTATAAGAAGATCCCCATATACCCGATATTCCTATTTACTTGAGGGGGGCTATATAGGGATGAACTTTGGGGATGGAGCGTCTAGAGATTTAGGGTGTGGGAGTGCAGGGACGGTGGTTTAGGGGGGAATGCCCAAGGCTTTAAGTCAATACAATACTGCTCATCATATGAGCTAGAGTCTAAACTCCTCAAAGGGGGTTCTATCAGGGATTGTATAGGGGAGTAGTATAGGGTGTATAAAGGTGGATACTCGGATTTTGAATTATAGCTCATATTCTATCTCATATTCTATCTGGCTATTGAGCATGCCAAGGGGCATCTAATGTTGAGGCTTTAAACCATTACCAATATTATGGTTCTGAATTCCTTGCCTGGTCATGGTGTAGGATAGCCTAGATACATGTTAAAGTAATACTGGTAATTATCTAGGCCCCTGCACGAAACTCTCCTCGCAGGAGCAGGCGTTTGTATCGTGACAACTTGAAGAACTGATATCTCTACAGCTGGAAGTACAGAAGCAATCCCAACATAGAAGCCTGAATAAGTGCCAATGTTATTCCCATACAATATAACACCTATATAGTGTACACCAAAGCCTTATTCTAATGATTTAGGCTCCTAGGCTAGAAGACCAGAGAAAATACAGTTGTTGTGTGTGCAAGCGGCTGAATTCGCAAGCAGCCCCAGCACAGAAAGGCCTTAAACCTTTAACCTCGCGGGTGTATGTTAAATAGTAGCTAGCACTTTTGTTTGTTTACCATGCTTTGCAAGAAGAATCACTCAATCCTTAACCTCTACACACCTGACGCCGCCGAGCCCGAAGCCCTGGACCTGAAACACACTGAGTTTCAAGCTCACACAGGTGGGGCTGCATCTTATTTGTATCAAGGTCCCCCAACATGAACTTCGTAGCTACCTCGGTAAGTACACTTTACATTCTGGGTTTCTAGAATGTGAACAAAAAGCCAAACGTGTAGACCTTCTGGTCTCGGGAACTCTGCAACTGGACCAGCAAGCTCAACCACAGGTCTACTATGGCTTGGAGTTGAGAAAACGAAAGCCACAGCGAAGGACGCCATGCGTGAGCGCTAGAAGTAATGTTGGACGTATGATTTTCTTTCCAACACCCAAAACCCATATGGAACATGAAATTATGATTGCTTGCTTCATCCCAAAGGGGAACCAGTTCATTGTCTTGATTCGGGCTTACGGTTGAGGATTGGATATAGGGTGTAAAGTTCAGGGCGAAGCATGTGGCGCTGGAGTTTCCCAAGTCCTCGAAGGTAGGGGAAGCATTTTGATATTGCATCTAGGATGGAAGGGCCTTGGGATTAGGGACGCCCCAATGGCCCCGATGCAACGGCCGGGGGGGGCCTATAGATGTTCAACTCGAGAGCATAGGCTCCAAACCTCGATCACCAAACTTTACAGCCCAAACCCAAAACGCCTAAACCCAAAGCCTTAGAACAATCGCAAGCTTCAAGCCCTCAAACCCATATTTTATTCAGGAGCTTAAATCCATCCACATCGCAGCTGCCAATGGCCTGGAACAGGCTGTCCGCTTCCTCTTAGAGGCGGCGGTGCCAGGGGAGGAATCTGTTTTCACAATCCCAGACAAGGAGCCCCACAATCCCTACAGACCCCCAGGGTCCCTAAACGCCTAAACGCCCCCCGAAAGTTGAGAGGGCCTGAGTTGTTTGTGCAAAAAACCTCTGGGTTTAGCGCGTTGAGACTTAAGGGCTCAGGGCTTTAGGATTTGGGCACGGAGTCTGGTCTTTGTTTTTAGGAGAGCGCCATGCATCGAAACCTGCTACCTGCAGCCCGTGCAGGAGAAGGAGCCCCGTCCAGTAGGTTCCCTACTAGGCTACTGACCCCTTATAACTCATATAGTAACCCCAGCTATCCCCTTTATGAACCTACCTACGAAGTTCCCCCTCACCCTCCGAGCATGATGAGCCTGAGCCGTGAGCCTCCACGCCAAAGCCTAGATGCACATTCCAAACATGGGGCCCAAATCCTCAGTATTCTACAGCCCCAAAGCCTAAACCTTGGGCCGCAAAACCACACCACTAGGCTGCGCCCAGACTGTAGATTTTGTAGCTTCCCGGCTTACTCTGCAGCGCCATAGTCTCAAGTCCGCTTTGATATGGGTCCGTGCTTTTCGAAGCCCAAATTGAAGTTTAAGGTTTGGGATTGGAAGTGTTCGGCTGCAGATATGTTTCAGTTCTTCGTCGGGAAGTGTAGGAGTTTGGGGTTAAACGACGAATCCGCCATGCTTCCCATGCCTCTGTATTGCAAGACGTCCGAAACCAATCACGCACGGCCCGACCAGATGCTTATCATTTGAGTCATGCTTGGCACTTCCGTACTGGTGGTTAGCAGGGAACAGGGGAATATGATCCCTATGTACTTCCTATATTTCACATTTTTCATTATTCCCTACTACCCCCCGGTAAGCTTCGAGTCTTGGATCTTCCACGCATGAAATCATAAGTGCAGAATGCCAAACCGTCAGAAGAGCAGACCGAGGCTGGGGCATTTGCAACGAAGTTCAACACCCTTACTCTTCGGGCGTTCTGGTTAAGCCATCACCCAACAGTAGCTTGAGGTACCATACTGGGGGTTCTATCAGAGACGCCGAAAAGAAGGGATACCGATATAGAAGGGATACCGACATATCAGAACGAAAATTTTGAAACGTACCAAAATCCATTCAAATATGTAGACGCTTTTTCTTAACTGCAAACACTAGAATCTAGTGTCCATATCCTCACAGTGGTCTGGGTACTTCTTGCCCCCCAAAGTTCCTTTTTTTGGGCGACCTCATGCCCAAGTCCAGTCCAAAAAACGCCAAACGGAGAATTCCTAAATACCTGAATTGGGCATATACATAGGGTGTAAGGCTCACACCCCGCTGCTCTTTGGTTTCAACTCCCGGCCAGATGTTCGGACCCCCTAGGTCCTGAGAACGTGAGTACCCCGGTACTCCTCTGATGCTCGCTATGTATCCCCAAGATCATAGCGGTCACAACATACCTTGTGATGAGAAATTTACACCCAAATCCAAACTGACCCAAGGATACTATCTATCACAATTGCATACGTGTGTATATGTGTGTATGTACATATAACAATAAGAGGTGAGGTCTTCAAGAGGAAGCCTGCGCACACTAGTCATCAAGTAGTTGCGTGGAAAACATGAGCCATGACACATCTCACAGATTGCCTGCAGGACTATGGTCTTGTGGCGTAATCCCAAGGCCGTGAACTCCCAACAATGAGAAATAAACCCGAACCCTGGTTCCTAAACCCTGAAATGAACGATTCTGCTTGCCCGATGGGTGTTTAGTAGGGAAAAAGGGAAAACAGTATGTAGGCGTTATTATCTCAGCAACATACCCCAACAGCGATGGAAGAGCACCGCGGTTATTTTTCAGTCGTTAGCTACGCCTTACGAACCCTTCGTGAGAGGTTTCTTGTTTAGATTATTGGCAAGGCGCTTGGAATAATAATGGCAAATGGTTCCGGCGTCGTTATATCGTTTTTATGCCCGCCGCGTCCAAAGGCATATTCATGGACTGCTGCGTTCGTGCTCCGTGCGTCCTTCGCCGTAGGCGAAGCAAGGGTGGGTGCTTAAGCAAGGGCTAAAAAAATGCTAAGTCACACATCAGCAGGGACGCATGGAAGAGGTGGGTGCT
>CAJNIZ010000747.1:84078-107412 GCA_905231905.1 Symbiodinium pilosum | reverse complement strand
AGCGTATCCGCTGTTGGGGAATAAACCCTCAACACAGAACTGACGAGTCTGGCTGGCAGGCTCGGACCGATCCGGATGTTCCCACAAAGTGTCTCGATCAATACTTGGAGGGTCAGCGGGACATAGCAAGTAGGTTACTAAACCTTATAGCATCCTATACTCATATAGTAACCCCAGCCATCCCCTTTATTAAGCTACCTACTAAGTCGCCCTGGAGCGGGGTTGAGGTTTTTAGGATGTAGGGCTTGGGGCCTGGCGGGCTGGTGTTCACGGTGTAGGGTTTGCGTCTGAGATTCTTGATTACGGTGTAGCATTCACGGCTTGGTGTTCAGGGCTTTGGGTGTTAGGATTCAGGCTTTGGGGTTTAGCAAGCCAGGATTCCGTCAGTTTCAAGTATAGGCGTTAGGGCTCCAAGGGAAAATAAAAAGTTTAAGGATGAGGATTCTCAGTGTCGATTCTGAAGCTTATGATTGTAGTCTGTGGATCTGAGGGTTGTAAAGCTCTTTAAACACAGTCCACACTGTACCCCTCCAAAAGATTCACAAATTTGTCCCTAAGGCCCATACCCCGAAGCCTCAAACTTAAACCTTGCAAGGCTCCGCGGGAAGGATGTGTTCTCATGACGAGGATCACGTGATCAAAAAGACTACGATCACCAGGCGACAAAAAAAGCCGTAGCAAACGAAGGTGTTGCGTCTAGCAAACAATGAAGCGCACCTTCTGGTGAGACGACCCCTGTACAAAGACTGTTGGTTCTTTCTGTAATGCTGCGTGCTGGCAGCTGTAGCAGACGCTGGAGCAACAAGAGGAATGGAGGAGTACAAGGAGCAGTAGACTGCGTGCGGGTAACAGCAAAGCAGTAGGACCAGCAGCCGTAACAGCACACGTACCAAGTATGATTCCCAAAAAGACTAAGCTACAAATCCCATCGCCAAGGTACCAAGTACGCCCTTATTGGGTTGACTTGGACCGCCTGGGTTCTACACCAAGTAAGCCCTAAGCAATCCAGGTCTGGGACCACGCCATTGTATTTTGCGGCAGCATGGGCGCGTGAAGGCGTGATGCGCTGTCACCGGCCTATGTGGTTTGTTCAGTTAAAAGAAACAAGGGTGGAAGCGATAAATCTTAAAGCATGCAAGATTTGGGTTTGAGGACGCATGGTGGTGAGAAAACACTGGTGTAGGGTTCGTTCGTAGCCCTCAGGTGTGAACTCTACAAGTACATGTTACTTGGAACCTGCCAAAGGTAAGGGCGATAGAAAGCGCGCTGAGCCTGAATTCAGCCTCCCAGTCCTTCAACCCTGTTGGGGTGAAGGGCTTACAACAGGGGATAGGAAAATCAATACACCAGGATTTTGATGCACAGATCTGTGCACCCAAAACTGATGAACCCTTCTTCCCAAAGCTGCACTCTCTCTATCCTGGAGGTTTTGTCTTGATCTTGATCGTCATGCGGTCCAATGTGAGAAGCCTTTGAACATGGAACGTCTTCAACAAAGGGGACTGCTGCCGCCGAAAATGACCTCTAGAGTCCTCCATTGTCTACTACTTGAAGTAATATCTTCTGCCGCCCTGAGCCCTGAATCCCAAGAACCCGAAGCCCTGTACAACTTAATCAACACTATAGAACATCCAGAGTCAAACCCCAACCCCAAGACCCCAAGAATAACAGCGATAGCAGTGAAAAAGAAAATTGTAATATTGGCAATAGTGATGATAGCAGTCATGTTGGTTGAAACAGTAGTAACAAAATAGTAATAGTACCCAAGGTTTGTTGGACGCGCGCGCGTCGATCGACGCCTGTGAATCAGAGGGATGGTCGCCCCTGTTTCTCAGCCCCTGCAGAGACTACTCCGTTTGCGGTTTAGGATTTACAGCTTGGGGCTTTGCCTTTTGCTTGGGGTTTGGGATTTAGATTTTAATGTTTAGTTTAGGGCTTTGCATTTGGCTCAGGGTTATGAGGGTAAGGCTTCGGGCTTGAATTTAAGATTCAGGACTTAGTATTTAAGGCTTGTAGGTTTCAGGATGTGAGGTCTTGGCTGTAGGATTCAGATTTTGGGAGAGAGGGTTTTAGATCTAGGCTTTTACTCGCTCCCAACTAACCTGGAACCCAAAAAAGGTGCGCTGAAAAGGCTGCAGATGGCGCCGTTTGCGGGACGGTAACCCCTTCCCGACCCTCCAATTGAAGGCCGAATTGCAAGGGTGGTGAGCCCAGGCACCATGATAAGAATGTTGCAGAATCGAGCTAGGTGAGACATGGGACTGATACGCTAGAAGCTTAAAACAGTCATGTCCGCGATGCGAGATAAGTTTGGTAAAGAGTGCATATAGGGTTCCTGGGGAAGATTCTTGGTGAGTGTGTATGTGGGGGTGTCCATGTGAGGGGATAGAAATTTCCCGCCTTACTCAACTTCAAGTATCTTCAATCTCTATCAGGGCCACCTTCATCCCCGAAAATCCTCATACATCCCCACTTGGAAGGTCATGGCTCCTCTAATACAGTCACCCAAGTTATCCCCATTCTTAACCTACTGACCAAGTCAAGGTCTTTTGAAGAAGAAGGTTAGCTGGGCCAAACCAATTGAGCCCCCAGCCTTAGCCTTTCAAACTGGTTGAGCCCTACTCTCCTCCAACCTAACATGAAAGCCCCTCATATGAGCTATAGTCTAAACTCCTTAAAGGGGGTCATATATCGGATTGTATAGAGGAGAATTTTAGGGGTTATAGAGGGGATACTAGGAGCTTAGACGATAGCTCAGAAACGCCATAAGAAACTCAACCAATTTTTTGCGGGGCTTTGCTTGGGGATTCCACATTGCCTGAGGGCGAGGATAACCCCCATGCAAGGTTCATAGCTATACAGCGGGGTCACGTCCACATCGCTGAGCTCCCCGGCTGTATTGCAATGTGGGGCATTCTGCACTTGCAGTTCCTGGTGCCGGATCTTCTTGATACAGGTCACCATAATTCGAGTGCGAATATGAGGAAGCTAAATCCCATGCCGTAATTGCATAGAAGGCTTCTGAAAGAAAGACCAAAAGGGCTGAGCCAAAAGCTAAAATGAAGCCTTTCCCTCAAATTCCCAAATTGTAGGATGTTATTGTGCAGTTGGGCGGAGGGGGGTGCCTGGAGTTCGCTCTCCTTTTCTCGTCTGCATTTGTGCGTTGAGGATCGTGTCAGGGTGTCAGGAAAATGTCCAAGGTGTCTTGAACCATGGCAATTTTGATCAGAGGACTTTGGCTACCTCAAACCACAAAACAAGGACCCTGAGACTATCACATGAATCTCGTGGGGTCCTTATTGTGGGGGTTTGGGTTACCGACATCACCTTGTATTGACGACTGCTTACCAGGGCTTATTAATTTTTTGTTGGCCTCCTCAAACGGTTCATTTCCAGGCGCACTGCTTAGGCTGTCGGGGACCTGATGTCCGTTTGGATATTTTGCTTTGAGGGTATGGGGAGGGCCCAGTTCATAATCAGCTGTTTTGGATTGCATATCTAAGCAAACCAAGTTTTCCAGATCCCCAGACTATGACTGGAACTGTCACCTCGGATACTTTGGGTCATTCGGTAACTGTTATTGTAAGGGGGAATGACCTAACGGATACTACAGTCCTCAGTAGAGAGTAAGACGCTTTTTTGATTGAAGGTAGCCTTGCATTTGGGGCTACTTGGGGGAACCAGGGTTTCCAGGTACAGGCCAAGGCTTTAGGGCAGACGACTTCACTACAAAGAGGGTCATCCCGCAGTTGACCTGAATGAGCAAGCCCATTGATGGATTCATGGGATCCCCTGAGCTCAGAAAGATGGTCTCAGAAAAAACAGAACTTTTGCGTTTGGAATTTGGCGTGGAGTCCGTAGCTTCCCACAGGCTGAGGCCTTGTTTAGCAAGAGTAAAGCGGACTTAGTAAGTAGGGTAATAATGGGTATAATCGCTATATGGACTGTAATAAAGTAAACTGCTCCACTGGGCTTTGGCATGAATATGGTGGCCCTGGTGATTTCGGAGTATCAGCACAGGAGGAGGCTGCAACGCAGCCATCCTCCGTAACCTCTAACTTGAAACCAGAAAAAAGGGGCTTTTTGCAGACGACCCTCCAAGAAGTCTTGCCATTCCCAGCAGCTCAACACATCTCCAAGGTTTCTCGGCTTGCAGCTTTGTGTGTCGTAATGAGGGGCACTAGGATAGGACTAGACCTGCAGAGCCTCATGCAGGGGACTTCACTGCTGTTGTTGCGGATTGGGCTTGTAACCTGTAACTTGGGTCATTCCCCCTTGAAGTGACAGTCCTTAGCCTTAAAGGCATCTTATTAACGGGCTGTCATGACGCCTGTTACCTAGACTTATCCTGCAGTTAACAACCATACAAGAGGGGGAGCTCCTAGCTTTTGATCTGGTAGTTGCTCGATTTTTCATGGGCTGGCTTCGACAAGCAGCATCTACCGCGTGCTTCACTAGATATTCCGTCGGATGCCATGTCGCTACAGCGCGTTTCTGTGATTGTTCCTGACTTTCTCTTCCTGTCTGACATGACTGCTGCTCTGGATGAGAATGTAGTCCTTGGTAGACATGGCTACGGCTTCACTCACATCATCAACGCGACGAATGGCTGCGCGCCCAACAAATTTGCTGACACAGCAGCCATCCAATATCTGAACATCAACATCGAGGATGATGCTGCATCAGGAGATGAGATGCTTGCTGCTTTCGACACCGCCTCGAAGTGGGTCCTTGCAAATGGTATACATGACATGCGTTTGCTGGTACATTGCATGTGTGGTGTGTCACGGTCAGCGTCGATTGTCATTGCCTTGCTGGCTAAGCTTCAGATCGGTGTTCCGCAAGGTGCTTCTGTATGGAGGTGTCTAAAACTTGTCAAAGAACATCGCCCTGTGGTACAGCCAAATGCCGGATTTCTGCGCGCCCTCCTTTCCTGGCAAGATAGCCTGAGTCCAGAATCCAAATTGACTGCTGATGAACAGGAGCAAATGCTCAGGATGATAGCAGACCTAAAGCCCACTGGGTTACCGCGTGCTGCAGGCGATGTACAGGGGGCTTTGGATAGGCTCGCCGGTGCAGATTCTTCATGTGCTCTGCTGTAGGCGAGGTTAAAAATGTTGCGAGTGAATTGGAAAATTTGCATAGTCCTCTGGTGGTAGTTCCTGCAAAGCTAAGTAGAGAATGAAGCAACAGAAAAGTTGCTGGTTGTCAGCAGGCAATGAAAGAACTGAAAAGATAAATGGAGACTATGTAATTGCCTGGCTGTTGAAGGGATTCATGATTCATGTCTGCTCCTTGCCAGCAATCCGGAAAAAGGAAACCTGGAGCAAGCAAATGGCAAGATCAAAGCTTTGTGCTTAGGAAGCCCCCACTACTTTGTCTAAGAAGTCCAGAAACAACCTAGAGCAGCCTAGTAGAAATCAATTGTTCCCTTCAGCCAGAAGTCTCAAGACCTTCAGCCTAAGCGCCCCTTGTTCCGGGTACCTTACGTTGCCGTTCCGATGATATAGCCCCCAAGTATACACAAGCTCCCAGTTTCTTCAAGGTTTTAAGTTTCGTTCCATCCATCTATTTACTTATCCATCTGCATGTATGGACAGATAAGTAGAGGTCTGGAGGAGGTGGCAGGGGACAGGCTGCTAGGTCCCCGAACATTGTGAAAAAGGACACTTTAAAAAGCTGCCAGGATGAATGCACAGTTCTGAAGTGTAAGCACTTTTCGCATACCTATATATATATATATTGTTTTTTCATTTTTTTGGAGTTGGATTGCTTTTATGGCCCCATTACCACGGAAACGTTCAGACTTTCTAAGCTGCCGGGCTTTGGAAACATCTTCCAGCCGTCAAACATGAACCCCAACAAAGACTTTTTTCATTTGCACGTAGTTTTTCAAACTTAAGAATACTTGCCCTGCTCCCAACTAACAAGAAACCTCGAAACAAAAAGTCCAGTCTTTCCGAAAGAGTGTTATAAGGTGGTTCAATGTTGGTTTTGGGGGGGCGGTGAGTAGGCCTATCACAGTGGGGATGCTCATCTGGGCCCAGGTTCTTGTTGGAGAGCGGGGCAGACATGAATCTTGCAGACAAGAAGCAAAGGACGCAGCTTAGGGTTCAGATGTTTGGGCTTGAGGATATAGAGCTTAGGGGATATAGTCCGCCTTAAGTAGATAGAATATGGCTTTGGGTATACTATAATAAGATCCCCATATACCCCATATTCTATCTATGGGAGACTATACGATTTGGGATTTGTATAGGATTAGGGTTGACATTAAACTGAAGTGCAGGATTGGTCAAGTTACAGTTAAGCCATGTTCACTTAGCATTGCACGCAGGTCCTTCAGACCTTTATTGAGATCTTGTCCTGACGGACAGTATGACCCCAAGCCCGAAACCTAGCTCCTAAACTTCTAGACGAATAACGGTCAAGGACAAGAATACTCATAGTAGCAACAATATGAATAAAGGGGGCTGGTGTCCTGTATATGAAGAGAACAAGTTGAGGGACCCAAGCTGGTGATGCGAAAGCTGCGGCTCTGACACCAGCCCCAAGTCAGGTAGTCAGCCTCCAAACTCTCAACACGGGGTTTGCGGCTTCAAGGCTTAGAATGTAGAGTTTGGGATGTTGGGTTCTGGGTTTAGAGTCATTCTTTCTACGGCTTGGGGTAGAAGGCGCAGGGCTTGGAACTCGAGCCTACAACCCCTCAGGCCCAAAGGCATCAGTAAAGTTTAGGGCTTACATAGGCTTGGGGATTTGGAGTTTATGTTATGCTACGCTTAGGGTGTATAGCTCAGCCCATGGCCAATCTGTTTCAGGACTCCACTGTACTTTGCTGCCTGGCTGGGTCAACTCAGAATCGCGCGATCAATGTGCCTTGCCTTTGTAAGAGTTTTGGGTTCATTTGCCGCTGGTTGGTAGGGAAGGAGGCAATGGGCTACAGGTACTACTTTAAGGAATTATACAGGGACCATGACAGGGATCCATTCCTTACTAACCGCCATCAGGTTCAGGGCATAGTGTTGTGCAAGGAGCTCCTGGAGTCTACCCTCCCTCAACGTAGCATGGAACCCTAAAAAGGCGCCTGCAAAGGCTACTCTGTTGAAATGGGTAGGGAAGGAGGGGGGAGGGGGGGTATGGGGTTCCATGCTACTTTGGGAGGGGTTCCTGTTTTTGTTTTGACTTTTCTGGCGAAGATGGACGCGAAAGCATACGCATCAATGACATGTTCTGAGAAAGCACATGCCACGGCAACTCTGAGAAGCTTGACGCAAGGCTACGGAGGTCTAAAGTGTAGCTGGTTCTGGATATAGCCATTAGGCTGTTTTGCAGGTGCCCAAGGAGTGAAAAAGATTTCATACTTGCTGTCTTTAAGCTGCCAATAGAAGGCGCTACTACATGTTTGGGGTGACTCTTGCAGAAACAGTGAGGAGTGCAAAATCTGGCTGCAAAGCCCTGCCAGTGATGAGCTGCAGAATTTGAGACTTCAAAGCGATGCGAGGAACCTGGGTAGGAGATGTTCATGGTTGCACTTTGGGATACATGGTAGACAGCAGGTGGACGTGTGACAGTAAGAATCATACATAGCCTTATACTCAGTACTAGTTAAGTTTCCATACTTCCCAAGGCTCTGGGTGCTCGAGGTCATGTAGGATCTATATCACCAAGATGTTGGTCCCTAGATGAGCGCCAAAACGCCTCCTGCCAACATACTTATGAAGTCCTCCCAACGCAAAGAACAACGAAGGGCCTACACCATCAACCCCCATGTGCAAAGCCCTAAGCCCCCAAAGCTACACCCTGAGCCCTTCAACCTTAAAAAGTAGCGTAACGTTATTACTAATCCTTCAGGTTACGACGCCGTGTGAATCAGGACACCAGCAGCTTGGACTATTCAGAGCGTAGAGATCAGCCCCTTTAGGATCTAGGGTCAGGATTTGGGAGTTTCAGTTTATCGTACGGGGTAAGGACCTACAAAGAGTAAGATGAGATCCAGTGCTGCATGGCTTCTGACCTTTCGTTCGAAGTCTTCACCAGAAAGCAGTAGCATGTGGCAAGTGACATGTTGAGGTATAGATCGCCCCTTCGCGATATTGGCGCTTCTCACAGTTAATTTCCCGTCAAGGGTTTTACAGAGACTACAACTGGACATGTAAAGTTTGGGGATTAGGGTTCAGAGGTTCTCAAAATTGCTTTCCGTTCTTGTGGGTCCCTGTGATAAGGGTCCTGCTAGTTGGTGCATGTTAGGGGGATCCGCATTTTGAGAAGTATCCAAGTTTTTGGAGCATCCACATAGACATGTTGTTGATTGATACAAGCCTGCTTAAGCTGTGTTCTTCGCTCTTGAGGGTTCTGGCTTCAGCCCGTTCAAAGACGAGTCGTCGCGGTGGATTCAGACTTTCGGGTTCCGTGAGCCCCTAACCCTGCCTAAGCAGTAGTTTCTCTGGGGAGGTGGAGGCTAAAACTCTAAAAAGGCGCAGCACCCAGCACGAGTAGCTTCAAGGGAGGAAGATAATGTTGTCCTGACATGACAGGCTCGCGCGTGATCTGCGTATACACCTAACCATACTGCGGAGACAAAGAGCACTGCGCTCGGTGTAGCCTTTGACCCCTTGAAGGAACTTCCACAAAGGCATCTCTCAGGTCAGAATACAGCCCGCGGATTCCAAAGGCAATGTAAGTCTGTCAGGACAATTTGAAATTGACCTCACATCTTGAACGACCGTCCCTACACCCCAGACCGTGTTAAGGAGATCGAAGAGGGTGGACACCACTGCACGCTGCCATAGCGCATGGCCAAGCACAAACGCAGCATTGGGTTTAGGGTCCAAGGTTTTGCGTGTGGATTCTTTATCGGACTGCTTTTGGAAGAACCAAAAGCAGGACTTTTCAAGCACAGGATTTACGCATTTGGGGTCCTGCAAGTTGGTGTCCGTCCGGAGTAGTGCGGAGAGGGGAGCAAATGCCTTACTGCAAACAATGACCAACTACAGAGGACAAACCAATGGAAACTACTATAATATATTGGGGGTATATGGGGATAATGGAAAAGAAAATGGAACCTACTATAGTATATTGGGGTTTTATAGGGATGGTGGAAAAGAAAATGGAAACTACTATAGTATATTGGGGTTATATAGGGATAATGGAGACAAAACGCATCTGCAACCCCCCACTTAAGGCTTCACAGGTGGTTTCATTAGGTGGAGTCATAAGTAGGAGCCTTGTTCTGACTTCTAACCTGCTTACGTATACCTCAGATTTTTGCTGAGGAAATCGTTTATCTCCCTTTATCGATCATCCCGCTAGAATCCGCATGCAGCCATCGGCCTACATGAATGTCCAAAGGAATCCTGCATTGGGAACTTATTAAGGTCTTAGATTTTGTAGGTGCAGTTGAAGACGAGCGTAGTCTCTTTGAAAGCTTGTGCTCAGACTTCGTGTGTCCGCGCGCGCGTGTGTGTTTGGGGGGGTGAGCGGATCCAGAGCAAACAGTCATCCAAGAACGAGCCCCTTAAGTGCTGACAAATTACGTTCAGCTGTTTAGCTGTTCTCCGGTGTGTGGATACTTGAGCAGGGTCTCGGTAGCGTTGAGAGTGGACCCCACTTTGACATTGTTTCGAGTCTGGAGTTTACACATAGGGAATGTAAGATTTGGGTTCAATCTACTGGTCCGATAGTCTGCCATGCAAGTCCCTCGACCCTATGGACAACATGCCTACAGCCTACGCCTTCAGGTCAGGGCCCTGACAGGAGAGGATCCTGTGACCGAAACGGCAGTAGCAGCAAAAACTTCGAGGGTAGACAAGAGGCAATGTCACGTCAATCGAACTGCGACTTTATCCCACTGTCTGACACTAGGAGTGCAAAGTGTGGGAAGAACGTACCAAGGAATGACCTAGGCGTCCACGGACTAGGGTCCACCTGATGCAGCATCTAGAGACACCCCATCAAAACCGAAGACATCCCCTATATGTCATGAAACCTGAACTCATTGTGGTAAGCATGCTGTTACCATATGAGACTATCTCGGAGGTATGAACTTAGACCGATCTGAATACACCATCCCTTCAAAGCGAACATTAGCGGAAGAAGAACTTAAATGGCACATGAGCGTTTTCTTGAATTCGTTAGAATATGGGTCCGTTCCTGATATAATGCGGATTGCTATATAAATTTCGCCCAGTTGGGAACAACAACTCGGCCAATTTTCACACACCCGTTTTACGCATCCAAGGCAGATATGGTGCGAAGTTTGGTAGACTGGTCAAGTCCAGTCGATGTCACCAGGTCGCAGCAAGACAACTGCGGGATTTTCTCAAACATCAGATCGTTGCCCACCGTTTTTGGCTCTTTCTTTCGAGGTTTTCAAAGTCATCTTCAGTGTGTGGTAGTAGTAGTAGTAGTAGTAGTAGTAGTAGTAGCAGTAGCAGCAATCAGGCTGCTGAGCTTGAGACCTCTGAAATTACGTGCCATAAGCACGCAAGGAGAAGCTTCGTGAAGTAGAGGACAGAAGACAGAACATGGCTCGACTTTTTGGCCGTAGAGTTTGAAGTTGCACTATCTGAGGATCATATTCTATCTCAAATTGTGAGGCCCTAGAAGAAGACAAAACTGATTATTGTGCAGGCAGTTGGGGGCACGATCAGTACTATAGGGGCCTGAATATTTTCCAACGTTACGGGCTAAACCCTAAGCTCGCAACAGAAGACCCGCCTCAACCCAAAACAATAGCAACCCTAAACCCCTAAACCCTAAAACCCAAAGCCATTGAGGCAACCACTTCATCTGGCTCAAGCTGCACAGCCTTTGCTGCCCTCTACCACCAGATTCCAGTTCGGGGCTGAGCTTTTGGGTGCAACGGGGAGTTATAGGATTTGGAGGGTTGGGTTTAAGGGTTTAGGCCTTTTGTGGGTTTTCTTTATATAGACAAACGCCATAGACCTTTGGGGGCTTGCAATTCAGGGGTTGGGCTTGAGAAGCTGAAGTTGTAGATGTTAGTTTGAGAATTAGGTTTCGGACCAGGCTGATTAGGGGTTTAGGCAAAAGTACTTGAAGAGTTGGGTATTTGGGGAGATGATTTCGAGTTATGGGTCAGGAGGTTGGGTGGAGTATACCTGGAGTGTGTTATTTGATTTTTTTGTAATGTTATGACACCATTGAAGGATAGCATGGACATGGGCAAATTGGGATCTATCTTGGGACCCGCCCCTTATGGAAGCCCACAGATCGTGCAAAAGAAGATCCCTGTCAACAGCTCCCATGGATGGAGACCTCTACGTGTAATCCCTAATAAGGACCCCCAGAATCCCCTTTAGCAAATCCCGATGTATCCCTGGGGTCATTGGATTGTCCCTGAACCTTAAACCCTAAGCCCTAAGCCCTACACTCTGTAGTATATCCTTAGGGTCGTTAGGGGCCCCCCTTTCTGATAAACTTCCGTGCGGCAGGCCTTGGACCATCTTCTGAAGAAGCGAGCAGACCCAAACCATGCCCCTGGGCTCCAACACCTTTTTGCGCGGCTGTGGTTTAGGGTTTAGGATTTAGGGTTCAAGGTTTAGGATTCAGGATTTAGGGTTTAGGATGGATTTAGGGTTCAGGGTTTAGGATTTGGGGTTTAGCGTTTTGGGTTTTGGTTATAGGATTTAGGGTTTGGGGTTTAGGGCTAGTAGCGAGAAAGGGAATGTATAATCCCTAGATGATATCTGCCCTTGTTACCTACCAAAACCCAGTAAGTTTTCAAGGCCTTGAGCTAGGTGATTCACGGGGGTGGCCTGAAAATACCTTGAATTGTTGCTTATTAGAAACACCGAATAAACACCTAAAAGCATTTTTCTTTCGGCAGGCTTCCAGGAGAGAGATTTGGGTGAAGTTTTATAGGAAGAGTGCTACAAGCTTTAGGGTATCTGTTGAAGCGCCAATTCTGGGATATGGGGGGTTGCTGAAGATCGTTTTGATGTAGAGGCTCCAGGGTTCAGCATGTTGCTCAGATACTACTTCATTAGGCCTTGAAGCGGTCACGTAACATGTCTCAACAAGAAGAGGGCTTCGAGAAGTACATCTTACACCTTACCGTATAAAAGGATCCAAGTAAGACACTTGACTATTGGAAACTGCCCTTGCTGAAGCTGTAGGGCTTGGTCTGATGGCAGACGCCTGAATGACTAGCAGGATTCTCACTTTATCAAACTTAAAACTCCGAATGCAACAGAGACTCATACCAGTAGCCATTTTCCAACTATTGAGGCCCCTGAGGTCTTGGAGCCATTCCCCTCTATTCTCTTTTCTCAGGCCAGGTTCGAAAAGTAGGGTCTTGAGAACCAGTTTTGGGCCACAGTCCTTGTAACGATATGAGGATGGTGCGAGCAGAAACCTTTTTCATTGCTTGTTCTAAGGATTCCCCTGAAGTTCCAACTCAAAATCCAACAATAGCTTTGCACCACGGAGGCTTACAAGGCATCTGCTGCTTCGCCCTAAACTGAGCCCTAATCCCTGGATGGAGGAACCTTGCACCACCTGATGCACCCTAAACCCACAATTTCAGTAGCTTGCGAATCCTGAGTAGCGCTAGGTGCCTTCCATCCATTGTAGTTTGAGAAGTGCCGTGCTACTTTCTTCAGGAAGCTACGGTCAGCTTGGTTTAGGGTCTAGGGCACCAAACCGCAAACCTTCCAACCACCCAAAAGGGTCAGCCTGCGACTCTTCTTCATTTCGCAACTCTCTAACCTTTCTTCGGAACACAGGGAGTCCGAAGTGTGTTTAGTCAACAAGGTCTAAGATTACCTAGACACTCGCATGGAGGGCTTAAGAGCTGCCAAAGGATGGACGGCCTCAACATCTAACCACAAAACCCAAATGCTCTCGCCTTACGAGGCTGAGGAAGAGCTTTACACGCCCCTCCACCATGCCGCAGAGCGGCTTAGCGAAGCAATAGAGGCTGTACTCAGACTTTAGCTTTGCGGTGTTTGTCTTTCATGAGCGATAATCAGAAGTATTGGCAAGTATCAGTTGCAGAGGTGAAAGTTCCCCTAGAAGCCAGACCGCTGCTACTGTTCACAGTGGCCCTTCAGGTCCTTCAGGATGTTGTCCATGAACGGCAGCACATTTCCTTCTGGCATTGGGGCTAGGTGCTTTGCAGGATTGTACTTTTGACCCGCATGGTAAGACGTCAAAAGCGAGTCACCAGTGATGGATGAGTCAGTTGAAGCCCGTGCATCGCAGCTACTTTTTAATGATCCATCCTGTTTCGACAAGTTACGATTGCACTACCTAACCTGAAACCAAGTGGTGGTTCGTCTGGATCAATACCCCAAACGCACCATGTTTCAGGTCAGTGAACCCATCTAATTCGGGTAGGTTCTGTCAGATGTTTGGTTTTTGTACTCCTGTCGGCGGGTTTGGGGTGAGACCTCCCCGGTGAAGCAGAAAGCTTTTGCACTTGGACAACATGCTGTGGTTTGCCCGTGTTTTCCCACCATTTTGCACTCGACAAGTCATCATAGGTTTTGATACATGTCATGTCACGACATACATAAATATACATATATGTATATCTACGTGTACATGCATGCATACATACATAAAAACCTACATACATACATACATACATACATACATACATACACACATACATACATGCATGCATGCATACATACATATATACATTAGTACTTACATAACAGGGCATGTATGGCTGAGAAAGTCTTAGCGGGTCTGCTTTGGGTATAGGGTGTACGTTGAGGGTTTAGGGTTGAGACTATTTCATGAATGTAATCGACAACGCTCTGCAGCACCCACCCCTACTTACGTGGACTGGGAGTGAGCTAAGCCAAAGACTGCGAGGTTTGGCACAACTAGCAAGAAGAAATCACTTCCCATTCGGGAATCACAGGAGCCGTTTGAAGCTCGGGGGGGTAGGCCATGTGGCTCTAGGAATATGCTTGTTCCCAGAGACCGCTAGAAAGGGACGTACGTGAATGATACTGCGAAAAAGAGGCAGTTTGAGGAGCACAGGAAAAATTTGTGATGATGGCAATGAACTCCAGAATTCAAACAAGGAGCGAAGGATTTCAAGCGATGACGAAATACGACTGGAAAACTTACGCCTCAAACCCCAGTCCTGAACCCCATAGCTTAAGCCCCTGGAACGAAAAGCCGCAAATCCATAAAACTCGGAAGCTCATCATATGTTTCCTCACAAAACCCATTGTATAACCTTCTTGAACCTTCATTGTCTCCATGCGGAGGGTTGTCAACATATGTTCCATCATTGCGCACCGGAAACATTGGGGTCTACTTTCAAACGAGGAACCCAAAATGGCAATAGTGTTGGCAGCCCTCCATGTAGAGTAGAATTCGTTTCTCAATCCCAGGTTTGGAATGCTCCTCGTTATTCGGAAGCTTTTGGATGCCCGAAGCGAAGTGGACAAGCGAGTCCCGGACGGAAAGGTTTGGGATTTGTGGGTTTGTGGTTTTAGGCGTTTTTTTGGGGGGGAGGGGGAGGGGGGGGGGGTGGGCGGAGGATTTATGATGGATCTAAACCCGAAATCCGAGAGGCTGGGCCCGAAATTCGAGCCCCTTACACCCAAGAAGGGGACACACCCAAAAAGGGGACCCCGAGCTCCCAAATAGGGATGTTGAGTGCAGCTGTGCCAGTTGCTTGGTTCTGTCCCTACATATTAGTTTTTCGGGTTTAGGGTCTAAGTAACAGACATGGATCTCTTTATCAACATATGGGAGCTCATATTTAGGAATTGCAGAGAGATAGCATTGGTCCGCTTAAGGATACTATGGGGGTTTCCAAAAACAGGGTGCCCAACAAAAAAGAAACAAAAACTGCATGTTCCTTTCTATTGGGAACCCCGAATAAGGATCTTGGGCCATGGACTGTTTTGTGGGAATCTCGAATCCGAGCCTCCTATCACCCAACGACGAACCAAAGTTCTTTACCTCTTGGCGATAATGTTCACCCACTGTTGGGAAAGCGCTTTCGAGCGATTCAGACGTCAATCTACTTATCGCAGTCAATGGGAAGTTATACTGTAGGGGTATTTGTTTTTGGGGTAAAGCGTAGTAGGTTCATAAGAGGCAACAATATTCAAAATTGGCTTCTACTGCACCCACAAACGTCTGGCCCCTCAATTTAAGTGGTCCCTCCTTGACATGACCCCCGCAAAAAAAAGGCTCCAATGTTCTCGAATCCTAAACCCTAAACCCGAGAAGCGCTAGCCCTTCGCTAAACACAGCAGAAAATCGCGCGGATAGTCCAGCTTTACACCAAAGTCCCTCAAGCCCAAGGTTTGGAGTTCAGGATTCGAATTCCCCGGAACCCCAAAAATAAAAAATCGAACTCACACCCTTCGTAGATTTCCGCTACCGAACTATGCTACCAAAAGCGTCCTATGAGGTCCTACTCACTTTACATGCGTAAGTTTGAACATCAATGACAGCAGCAAAGAAAAGAAGAAGCGTAAGCGAACCTGATGCTTTACACCTTCGCACCCCTACATTCTCCGCAAGAATCCTGAACCCTGCAAAGACGCGTGACCCGAGATATGGACTGAATCTTGAGGCCGAAGTTACACACACACACACACACTACATCTTGTAAAACCTGCAAACCAAACCGCAATCCTAATGACCTTAAGTCCCAAGCGCTGAAGCCCTAACCTCCTGAATCCCAAAGCGCTTCGTCCGCGACCTAACGGGCCCTAAATCCAAAACCCAGAGCTCCAAAACTCAGACCTTGAGCCCAAACAGGCTTAAGGCCCCAAACTCTGAACCTTATAAACCTTACTTAAACCATCTAAACACACTAAGCAGAAAAAACCCTCTAGCATGCTAAGGCACACACGAAGGCCTTACAGCCCTCTTCTTGGCATCCCAAGAGGGGCGCTTGAAGGCTGCCACTTGGAGCAATGAAGGCTATGAGCAGTTTAGAGTTTAGGCTTTAGGTTCCGGGATTGGGGATATCTATTTTTGGAGTTTAAACCCGCTATGTAGTCCTCTTTCCATTTGAATTCCCATGTTCTTTTCCATTTGATTCTCCATAATTGGGGTACCATCCCTATATGTCCCATATAAGCCGGAGCATGGTCTTGAACATGCCCGTGTGGTGTATCCTCTTGCTATCTGGCTTCTCGGCTAAAGTATCCTCCTGCTATCTGGCTTCTGGTTTACAGTGCCTAAGCCCTTAATTGGAAACTGCAAAGATCATGCCTACGCATAAGGCCTAAACCCAAAAAGAGTGTGAGGTGCAAGCACCACAAACATTGAGCACATCTAATGGATCTTTCAAGTCAATCTAGTTCCCGGGCCCCAGGTCTATTGGGGCTGAAGGGTTTGGGGTCAAGGGAGTGGGACTTAAGGTTTGAGGTTCCGAGTCCAGCGCTCCTTCGCGCTTCTCCAAACCCAACGCAGAATGCGCATGATCCCTTGAAGTGTTACCTTGACAAGAGCCCGGTGATGCGCCAGAATAAACCCTCACCTGGAAAGCCCAGATCCTGAAAGCAAAGCTTCAACCTAAAACTCTAAGCACCGCACCCCCAACCTTAAGCCTGAACCTCAAACCCGAACCGAAAGCCCTAAACTCCAAAGCACGATAAGGTCCACTTACTTGTGGAAGCCAGAGCAGACATCAACTCGCCAAAGGTACCTTGTAGCCTCCCGGCGAAAAGTGTGTCGATCCCTTTAAAGTAGGGACCTTCCTTGAAGGGGGGTCCTGACCAAAAAGGAAGCTATCTTACGCCCTTTCTTGGGAAAATACTCTTGAACTATCACCATCTAAAGGGCTTGAGGGTTGAATGTTGAGGCCTTAGGTCCAAAGGTTGGAGGCTTGGAGTCTCAGGTTTGGGGTTCAGGGTTTAGGGTCTACGCCTGGGCTTCAGTTTCAGGTTAAAATGCCGGCGCGCAGGAATGAATATGGGTGGTCCAAAAGGGGATGCTGCATCAGGAAGAGGACGTAGTAAGGAGATTAGTAATTGGATAACAAAGGTTACTCTATGACTTATGGGGCTTCGTAACCTACTTACTAAGTCCCCCCGACCCTCCAAGCAGGGCGTACAAAGGCAACATTGCAGGGATTCACTCCCCAACTGCTCCCAAAGCATCAGCAAGAAGAGAATAGGCACATGGACTCAGATGACGACTACTTAACCAACAGGTGGATTCGGGTTCTTGTCTTCATGCTGGTTGGGATTTCGAGTCTAGGGAGGGCCCCTGCGAGAAGTAAGCCCTAAACCCTGTGGACCTAGAGCAAGACCAAGACTCAAAGAGTCAACAGTCTTTCAAGAAAGGTGCGAAAGCCTAGCGGCTGAGCCACAGCACTCGAGCCCAGCAATAGAATCTCTTTTCCTTAGCAGCCAGAAGGAACCGTAATTACCCTCCGACTGCTTCACAAGCGCTAGCAGAATTTTCAACACTTCTTTCAATCTCTGCAACCATGCTAGAGCCAAACCCCTGCATATTCCAGGTGGTTGCATTGTTCCAGACATGGTCGGTCTGGATCCCGGAATGCTCGTTGTGGGTAGTTTCAGAGACAATTTCTAAGGTCCATTCACCTAAAGGTTCACATCGTGGCTTCCATAAGCAGGGGGGGACCCCATTATCGGGACCCCAAAACGGGACCCCTGATTTCTTGAAACCCCCGCATAAAACTTGTGATATTGTTAATGGACACTTGGGGCTGTGCGGGATTTCTTCTTGTCTTTGTGTCAAGAGCGCGTGTACCAGGTCTACTTGGGAGGAGGTATGATTAAACAAGACCCAGAATCAAAGGTTTTCTGCATTGGGTTTGGGGTTTCTGGGTCGTGAGTAGAGATAGATAGAGAGACACAGAGACATAGAGAGAGAGAGAGAGAGAGGGAGAGGAAAAAGGAACTAGTATTCTATTGTGAAAAGCTTCACAGGAGGTAGGCGTTCAATTATGATTTGGCCGATTCATATATCTGGGGTTCCTCGAGAACATTGGTGGGTATATATGCGGTGTGTGCTTCTTTTTTGCGGGGGCATGGGCATCATGTTGAGTTCTGCCTTGTGGGCATCTTTCTCCAGTGCAATGATTCCAATTCCCGCGCCCTTGGAAGTGTAAGCGCAATGGCCTTCGTGGTCAACCAGACAGAAGAATGGGGCGTTGGGGAACAAGAGAACATCATGAATCCAAGGGTAGATTCTTCTGTGGGTCTATCGGGCCGAAAAGATATAGCAATAATAAACGTAATTGTAATTGTGATAATACTACTACTACGAGTAGTAGTAGTAGTAGTAGCAGCAGCAGTAGCAGTAGTAGTAGCAGTAGTAGTAGTAACAATTAATGGCCACGCAGGACGGATTCTCACGTTTGCGACCGTGACAGTGACAGTGACAGTAATAACAATTACAGTAATAATACTAATAGTTTACTAACAAGAATAATAGTAGGAATAGCAATTGCAACGCTCTACTCTGTGGCGAGGGAAGAAGAGAAGCACTCTGACATTTCCCAGGTCACGTGTATGATGTCAAGGGACTGTGTGAGCGCAATATGGAGCAGACGGATTACGAAGATGTAGCAGCTACATTTCCCACGGTGATCTACCTGAAAACCCCTGTTGCCATGCCAAGGTGTCAATTCCATGTCAGATGAAGGTAAGTAATGTAGGGCTTTGAGGGCTCGCGGGTGTGATTTGGCACGCTGCAACCCAAAACGGATGCTTCTGCTAGAAAGCCTAAATCCTGAGTACGAGACCCCAAGCCCTGAATCCTCTGTTTACTTCCCTACATGCCAAACCCCCACACCGGGTCAGTGTTCAACACTACTGCATTTACTATTCAACTCCCGAATAAACACAGAATGAGATTTTTCGCGTATGGCAAATGAGGCCAGTAAGGCTTTTTCGATGCGAATTTGACATAAGAAAGGACTCAACTTATAAACAGGTGTATAACCTTATCCCCATATAGTTGCCCTCAACCCTGTGGGGCGATAACATTAACCTTTCGTACAATATCTACCTAGTTCCAACCCACCAGTTGGGTCGATAAGTTTGAGAGGTGCCACTCCGCTTTTCATTGCGGCCACTGGGCTCCAGTCTTGATTTAGGCTTTACAGTTTCAGGGGGCTTCTCCTAACCAAACCCCGTCTACTCCACCCCCTCCCCAAAGTTCTCCTTAAGTAAGGTTGCTTAGGATGATCAGGATCATTTCGCTAAAACTGGGTGTGTTGACGGTTACTCAAGCTGGAACCTAGCTTGGGGGCTGGTAACGGTATGGGTATACATGGGGTTAGTAGCGGAACCCATGACTTGGCTGTTCCTAACCATGCTCAGTGGGTTCAGCAGCCATGAACGGTAGCACAACAGAATTAGATGGGGACTTGCAATTGATGCTATTGTTCCTGATGGTCTTCGCTAGTGGTTGGGGGGTCCAATCGAATTTTTCTGGTTTATATACACTTATGTAGGGGCCTGTTTTTAGAATATGTAGGGCATGAACCCTCCCCCACACAAAGATGGAAGGGCCTTTATAGGCTACAGCGGCGCGTTGCGTTTTAAACCCTTCAAGGATATGAGGTTCTGTTTTGTCAGACGGTTCTGGTGTCCTCAGAGTACCTCCCATACGTTGGAAAGCAGAAGGCGAGCGCAGCTACCGCAGCTTCTTGTATGCCGTTTATACAAAAATGCTAGGGTCGTAATGACCTGAAGCTGGCTGAGGTCTGGCCATGTATGAAATGCGGGTCGTCGTAGACGCAACATATCTGTTTTGGGAGTTTGAACCCACTGCATCCTACACTGGCTGAAAGGGGGTCATACGGGGAGCATCAGTGGGATCCACAAACCCACTCCAGCTGACACGCATGCAAGTTATCGTTGTAAGCCAAACCTATGGCCATAGTCTAGGGAGTATACGTGCGGAGCAAATATGCTAGTTTCCCCAAGAGGGGACCCCAATATAGACCCCAATATAGTATAGTCCTGATTATCGTGACCCCGAAAAAGGCACCCCTGAACTTGGGAAACTCCCATATATGGGGAGGGTCAACCTCCCTAGCTACCCAGGCCATGGAGAATCACTTGGACGTCGTGAAGCACCTTGGCGTGGATCTCTCCTTCCATAGGATTTAGGATTTCTGCTTTCATAGCAGATGGCAGAACAGAACCAGGTAGAGTTTGGTGCGCATGGATTGAGGCCATTATTCAATTCAATGTTGAAGAAAGGAGGGACCAAGTATGTGCAACGGGAATCCTTGCCCAACATCGTGCTTACCATCATTGATGTAAAAGCCCTGACTGCCCCTTGTTTGAGTCTTTTTTTTCATTGAAAGATCCGCGCTGAAAAATTTGATCGGCTCCAGGTATTCGTGTCCAGGTGCAGGCTGCAGATCTGTACCGTTTTAGATGTGGTAGTCGGGTTTTACATATTGAGTGGTGGAGGCTCTACCTTGTAGTCTGACTTGAAGGCCGGTTGAGTGTCGAACATAGGCCCACAACAGCTTCACATTTGATCAGCTCGTTCTCGTGAGCCTATGGGATAATGAAGGTCGGCAATAGGCTCTCAGATTTGGAGCAACACATGCTTGTCATTTTTATAGAGGCAGCATGCTATCTGGACACAGCCCGCAATGGAGAGCAAGGACCCAAGCCTACAAGCCTTTGCCTGTTCACGTGCCTATTCTGGTTTGCTGCCACGGAACTTAACTTAAGTTACCAGAACATGGATAAAGAGTAAATACTAGGGTTTCCTCATCATTTAAGTTTCTTATGAACCGCAACCCAGTCTTGTGTGCTTCGAGGCTTCTTCAGCCTGGAAGCTTTGGATTACATTCTTGAGGGTTGGGATTTGGAGGTGGATCCTTGCTCCCTAAACCCAAAATCCGAAGCGCTGGAAGCTCACTGGCCATTCATGCTAGGCAGATTTTTCTTTGATTAGAGAGTCTATTTGACAGTGGTATGAGGGTAATTTTTGGAGGATATAGAAGAGGGAAAGTTCAGAATCCCTGAATGCAGAAAGTCCTTCGTCGTAGTTGCAATGGCAGGATGAGTAGCCCGTACCTACCAACAAAGCCACGAGTTGAAGTTTGCACAGTGCCGCAAAAACCTAATGTGCAAGGTATCTGCTCGGTTGCGGTGCAGATAAGGCGCGGTTCTAGCAAGGGCTCCCTTGCCCTACAGAAGCCTTCAAGCCGATGAATGTTAAGACTGGTTTAGGATTTAGGCCTAAGGGTTTACAGGACTTAGGGTTTAGAGCTCCCTGCTTGAAACCCCAGAGCTCCTGAAAGTCGGAGAATTGCATGCGGTGAAGGGTTCAGGCTACAAATTTCCTCATTGGATAAAATGCCCCCTCTGGGTAAGCTGGATGCTTGAGGTTGCCGTATTTCCAGGGCCTAAGCTGGTGCAAGATTGGAGTTTCTCAGAATGTCCCCTGTAATCCTGACCCCCCATATTTCCCCGTATAATGCCGACTACATATCCCTGGTGTTCCCAGATCAAGAGTATCATCCTACGATACCGAGAATATGTCTCTTCTGGATTCTTGGCTTCTGTCCAGGGCGACTAGCAAGATCAGAAACCCGTACACGCGCCAGAGATCGCCACTGCACTAGCAAAAATGCAGAGAGTAACTTCAAAGAAGGACAGCTTGCCGGGGACTTTCGAGAAACTCCTTCGAGTCAGAATTTGAAGGGGAATCTCAACATTTCGTAGTCCATTCAATGCAATAAGACACCTCTAACAGCGCAACCACGCTTCCGAAATGTTGCGTGTCTTGGAGGTGCATAGTGGTCTGTGGTCTTTCCTTATTCAGGGCCCAGGGCAAAAACAGAACTATTCAAACGAGCAGCAGCTTGCGGTTTCACTTCTTGGTGCTTTCCTGACTTACTATCAAAACAACTCCTTCCGCCTGAGTGAAGTAGATATCCCGTGCTGACCATAACCAAGAGAATGACACATCGAAGAGAGGTAAGATCCACATTGAGCTCATCCTCATATTCCAAAAGGTTCTTGAGCATGTCTGTTCTCGCGGCCAGCGTTGGGAGCCCTCAGGGGTGCAGCGTGTAAGTGACAAGGAAACCACTTTTTGCAAAATGACATGTAGGAATGCCAAACCACCCACGGAGAATCAAATGGAAGATTGGTGGAAGCTACCATGAGCGCATACTTTGCCTCACTGTTGGCCTGAAGCGTCCACGGTTTAGGTTTAGTTGCTTTTAAACCCTTCATTTGAAAAGAAGTTTTCGAATTTTCGCGAATCGTTCAATGATGGCCAAGCAAGTTCAGTGACCCAAAGTATGATTTCGCTTCTGAATCTTCTGCCAGCGGCTCCTTCAAATCACTTTGGGTTGCATTCCAGGAGCCACGATATGCCCAAAGCCTGCTTCTCTTCACAGAAAGATTTAGATTTCATAGCTCAGAAAGCATTAAAGTCTAAGCCGCGAAACTAGGCACCCAGCAAACCGAAAGGCTTTGGTGGCCTAGCTGAACAGTAAATCTTCAATTTGCGGCCATCACCAAAAAGCCTCGCAATGCCCAAAACCCTCTTGTTTACAATCCTCACATATCCTCCCTGCAGAAGTAGTTCGAGGCTGACAGGCTTCCAGCTTCTAATCTAGGCTAAGGGTTTCACGGTTCGGGAATGGATAGTTCCGCAATGAGCAGAAACAAAGCCATGCTTATGGCTGCAGTTACCCCACGATTGCGGCACTTACGGCGACCCATTAAGGTAAGAATTCCAAGCCCTCTACATGCTTGAATTATGCGCAGAGCTTTTTTTCGTGCATCACCAGAGGTATGCAAAGTATGGACATTTGACTCTCAGCGGTATGGCTGTGATTGGAAGAGGAGAACAGTGTCACCAAATTGGTACAGAAACACCAAACCTTGGAAAGCGTTAACTGGTAACAAACTCACCAAGTCTCTAATGGCCATTAGCCCAACCAACAAATCAGAACCGCAAGTCAAATATGCTGATATGAGTTCTGTAGCCCGACACAGAAGCTCCAATTCCTGAATCCTGAAACCCCCACCCCTGCCTTTCACCCTCAGTCCTAAGCTCTTATGCCTGCCCTGCAGAACCTTTGTGGAGACAACTCGAGCTGCGGTGCTCCCTCCCCTCTGTACATTGCAGCTTCTTTGGGCCACATCAAGGCCTTTGGCGTTTAGGGCTTGGAGATCCTAAGTCTTTCAGCATGCTAGTCCCCCAAAATATACGCTCCGTTTCACATGATTGGTACGGAGACTCCCCAGACTGACCTCCATTTTCGAATCTGCCTTTCGTACAAGCAGATTCTAGGGGGGGGGGGCAGGGTGAGGGGGGAAGGAGGGGGCGAGGGGGTGGGTAGAGGAGAGGAGGGGGGGGGGGGGG
>CAJNIZ010000747.1:841-74308 GCA_905231905.1 Symbiodinium pilosum | reverse complement strand
GGGACCTATAGGGTAATATATAGGTGTTTAGGCAGGACCTATTCAGGAAGATACCAGAACTTTAGTCCAGGGCTCATACCCCCCCAAATGCAATTGCGTTGGATTGGAGCAAAGCTTGGCTCTGATGAATCGCCTCCCCCTTACATTAAACCCCCACACTCCTAACATCAAATATTTCCCCTGTAGTCTATCTTAGTATATTGAGAATATTCAACATTAGGGGTATATTGGGAATATTCAATATTAGGTGGTCGGAGATTTAATATTAGGGGAGGGGATTCTTTCGTGATGGGGCTGTAGAGTGCTCTTACTTTGGCGACCCAGGTGATGTTGGGTCGCAAAGAGCCCGTGAGCGTTCTGCTGCAGGCAGGAAGCCAACGATGAGATTTGGATTTTGACCTTGCCCCACGATTCCCCATTTTGAAGACAGTACTCAGTAGACTTTATACGGCATTCCTTGGGTTCAGGGGAGAGTTTAGGGGTGTGGAGTTTTATCTTGGGCTATTTCCTTAGGATCTCCAGGTTGGGTTTGGCTTTCAGGCATTGAAGAAAAACCAGAATCTGAAATCCCAACTCCACAACCTCCAGGCGAAGAGACATAGGACCTCACATATGTCGCTGGAATGCTTGCTGCAGGTGGTCCTGCAATGCTGGTTGTTTTGGGGCTTGAGGTTTCATTATTTTGGGCGAGGACTATTTGAGAGCAGCAAGAGCCTATCAGTAGCCTTGGCGGCTTTCCCAGACCCAAACAAAGCCCTTTGCAGGGCTTATCTAGAGGTGCAAGGAGAGCTTCCAGCAGACCATACTTGAAGTGAGCACATTGCGAATTCTTGGCAGCTGTGATGTGGGAGGAGCTGTGACCATAATGATTGTTCGCACGGCCAGGCCAACTCAAGAGTTGAGCGCTTATTGCAATCCTTTCCCCCGAATTGCAACCCCCCCCACGCCCTCAAAACAATGGTGTTTAGGGTTTCAGGGGGTGGTTCTTGTTGGGGGGGATGATGGGTCTTTGGACAGGCTCAGGCGAACGTCTACCACGAGAAGAAGGAGGCAGAAGGAGCATTGAGCCATACAGTTTGTGACTTTACGGGTGCCAAGGTGAGGCAAGGTCCCAGACTTTTGCAGTGGTCAAGGTCGCATAGGACGACTCTACAGAAGCAAAGGCACTCGCATGAGGAGGGTACATGCATGTAATGTGGCTTTTGAATGGATGGGGTTTTGCCATCACAAACCTTAAGCTCCAAATTCTAACCCCCGTACCCTAGATCCTGAACATAAGATCCTTAACCGTAGACAATTAGCAGTAACTTTCTGTACCCTAAGCCCCAGAATGGAGTGTTGCGGAGGAGGCCATGGCTCTTAAGACTTCAGCGCAGCTCAGTCATTTTGAATTTTCCACTTCCACAAAGTGTCTGATACCTAAGAACCCTACAGTTCATCGAAGACATCTTGTACCTTCTACGAACTTAATCCGGCAATTACAGCATGTTGCGTTCGTAAGTGGTGCAAGGTCTTCTCCATGAGCACTGGTGTTGGGTGCTTGGCGGGCAGGATGTTTTTCAGCACAGTTATCAGCACCCCAAGACGTGAACTCCTGGAATTCTAACAATGTCGGCACGCGAAGGGGGTTCTTAGATGATTTGCATATATGCTCAAGGTATGGGAGCACGTGTTGGCAGCTCTTGGGTGGGGAATGCCAGAAGGGCTCTACACAAGGGGAGAGCATAGATTGCCGGAGATAGATGTGAAGGTGCCCCATAGCCCACTTGTAACCACCAACAATCCATCAGCTTCAGATACCTTACCCTAGACCTTACCAAAGGACAGCAGCGTCACTAAGAGCTTTCAGGGACTTGTAATGCGGATTTATAACATAAGTGTTCGGGTTCCCAGTGGAACGCTGGTTCTCCTTTGTAGGGTTCCTACAGTCCTTTTACAAGTAGTTGTCTTGCCTACGATGAAGCCCACTTAATGCCGATGTAAGTTGCTAGCATCCCAGCTACCCAACCATCGTACTCAAGCCCTTTCCCCGATCCCCTAGGTGACAAGAACGCCAAAGCGCTTGGCATTTCAAGGTTTCACTACAAGGTGAAAAGCCAGGCAAGCCAAAGAAGAAGTTTACAAACATACATCAAGCCCTCAACCCCAAAGCCTAAACCCTGAATCCTAGATCCTAGACCTTAACCCCAAAGCCTAAACCCCTAAAACTGAAAGCCCGCATGAGACCAGGGTTGGAACTCGATGCTAATTGCTGCGGCCGCTGGGCGAAGCATGATCACGGGCTTTTGCCTTGAGGCCTGCCTCTAGGGGGGGGGAGGAATTTTTTTTGCTGTTGTTAGGGTTTAGGGGCTTTCAGTCATTTAAGGGGTTTCAGGTGCTTTTAGCATTTTAGGGGTGTGGGATTTAGGGTTTGGAGTTTAGGGATTGGGCGATTGGGAACTAGGGTTTGGGGCAGTGCAGGGCTTTTAGCGCTGAGGGATACTATGTAACATTTCGAGATATGCTACACAAAAAGCTGTGGATGGAAAGGAAAATGAAAACAAATGTTTATTGCTTGGGTTTTGTGTTTGGGGCCATGCAGGGGCCTAAATACTTAGAATCCTCAGAATCCAATCAAAAAGAAGATTGAACATGACATGGAAGCTGGGCTTAGGTAGGGTTGACGGGGATTGTACGGTAGAGGGCCTAGATATTTAGAATAGGGCTTTGTAACGTTTATGCAAGGGATTTAAGGGTCATAAGCGGAATAGCCTGCTTACATGCAGGCATGCCAGCGTGTTTGATTGGAGTGTGGTGTGGCTTTACAAGGTTTTATGGGGCTTTGGAATGCTTAGCTTTCTGGGGCTTATAGGACTTTATTGGGTTTGATAGGATTTTATGGCGTTGTATGGTTTTGTAGGAGGAACTTAGGTATTTGGGAATTCTGGTTTAGAGGTTCAGAGATTTCGGGTTTGGTAGATCAGGGTTTGCGCTTTAGGCATTTACGGCTCCACTGTTCGTTTTGAGGGCTTGGGGACTTGGAGTTTGCGATTTTCAGATTCGGTGATTTAGAAACTTTGGGTTGGATATAGAGCGTGGGGTTTGAGGCTTAGAGATTGAGGGCTTGGGGTTTAGGGATTTAGGTTTTCAGGGTTTGGGTTCTAGCCTTAGGCCTAGGATTTGAGGCTTGCTTGCTTGCCTAGGCTTCGGTCTGGGGCTCAGCGGTGGAGTTGGGGTTGAGGTGGCTCAGTCTGTTGGGGGCGCGGTGCTTGGGGCTACAATTAGGCTTTGGGGATTGGGGCTACGGTGCAGGAAATAAGCCATGTTAGGCCCTTACAGGCTTGGGATTTGGGTTTTATAGAGCTGTCGGTTTTGGATTCCATTTGTGGGTCTCAGAATCTTGGTTTTGGAGCGGTCTTTGGCTTGGGGCATATTACCAAGATTCTTTGCAACCATTATGCTTTTGCGCGCAGGGGTGTGAGTTTTCGTCAAGCGTATCCGTGTTGATTCAGATCACTGTACCAGCTCTAGGGACTTGGAATGCTTTGCCATGTTCAGCTCATGGAGTCAGAGATGCCTGGATCACTGAGGAGGGAAGGCAATAGAAACGAAAGACAAATTGTTTCAGGCAACTTGTAGAACCTAGAGGTGGCGCAAGGAAGGTGTACATCAAAACGACAGAAAAGCTGAAATGAGCTTTAAGACGAAGAACGGAGCAAACGCGTCAAAGCGCTCAGCAGGCCTGACAGCTCAATGTCTTCTTAGCATAGTTTTCCCGAATCTTGAGAACTTCACACGGGAACCAGCTTGCTGCCCGCAGGTGCAAGCAGATGTCAATCGTGTCAACAGTGTCTTAGCTGATCTTCAGTGGGGCCTAATGGACTAAACATGTGGAAATATGTGTGGAGTCAGGCAGCCTGCATGATACTACATCATTCAAAGATTATAAGATGATGATAGTTCTCGATTGTTCAGGCTTCTGTGTTGCTTGGAACACGTGCGGACCTGCAATTTCTACTCCTGAAGCCATTTCACATTTTAGCTTGTGTCTTCAAGGGCTTTTGCATACTCGCCGGGCTATGAGAGCTGTTCAGCCTTTCCACTGGTTGAGGATTTGAGATGTTAAGGGTTCAGATTGGGGTTCAGGACTTGGGGTTTCGAGTCTTGAGGTTTGCCAGAGTTACGTGCGTTGACTACTTCGAGGTATGCTACACCCTGGGACTTCTGGCAATGTCACACCTCTACGGTTCTCCAGGATCTAGACTGAGAGTGTAAGTGCATCCTAGACCCGCACCCAGTTCCTAAAACCCTACGGGTTAAAGCTGCAATGTCCTTGTTGCGGCCACCGTGGACCAAAATTCCCGGACCTCGTAGTGCTGTCTGCTTTCATGTTGAAGGTATCACAGGGTCTAGCTTGGGGGTTATAGGGATGATAGTTGAAGTGGCACAAGGTATTTTAGCCAAAAAATCTGACAACTCTGATACCCGATTGGGCTCTTCTCCTCAGCTTCCAGGACCATGATCTGCTTTCCCCATTCTGGAAATGGTAGCTTAAGCAACCACCCTAAAGCCTAACCCAGGACCCGAAGCCACTTGAACAAAAGCGAGCTGCTTGGGCAGGGGGCTGCCGAATATCCCTCAACCCAAAGCCCTTAACCCGAAACCCCAAACCGAACTTTGGTGGAGCTAAGGCAAAGGCTATGTCCCTCTGCACATGGCAGCATCATACGGCTACCCTCAGGCAGTACACAAAGTACTTTCAGGATTTACGGATGAAGTTTTGGGCTTGGCTTTAGGTTTTGGGATGGTCTAGAGTCTAGTATGTATGGTTCTGTTATGTTTTGCTCGGTTCGGGGTTTGGGATTTCTGGTTCAGGGCCTATGACTTAGAGAGTTCGGATGATTTTAGGGCCTAGAGCGAAGTGAGGCCTGCGGCGTTCCTGAGTGAACATTCAAGGGATAAGGGAATTTCGGGGCAATGTAGGGATAATGGATAAGAAAATGGAAATGACTATAATAGGGTATATAATAGGGATAATGGAGAAGAAAATGGAAACCACTATATCATAATAGTATCTATCTTGGGTTTTTCAGGGATGGGTGGGAGAAGGGTTCTGGGGGGTTCCGATTCTTGGTTCTTTCTTGTGAAGCGTAAATGTATCAATACACGTTTAGTTTGAAACCTTGCACTTGCATTTAGTTAACCTGGAAGGCAAGCACTCTTTAGTGAGAGCTGTGAGAAGCATTTCTAAAGCTCTGGTCCACTCTTGAAGTCTCTTGCCTGTATCTTGAGGTGTCTCAGGTTTCATGTCCATGAAACCTGAGACGGTGAGTGCCCGTAAATCAGGACTTTGGATATACAGTATACTCCCTCTTTCCCTACCAACCCCAACATATACCCTATTTTGATATAGTTGCTTCCATTTTCTTTTCCATTCTCCCTATGTTATCCCAAACTTCCCTTATCCTTTTGATTCCTTGCGTAGCCACTAGAGTTGTCCAAGTACGTCAATAGCAGGACTGGCGACTATACTTGCAAAATGTGTAGCCTAATGGTTTTGAGACAGTCTGAGCCTGAATCTCATTATATCCCATACTGACCGTAGCGAGCCAGCCTTTCAGAAACCACAGACCCAAAACGCCATAAATAGAAAATGATAACTTTGAGAAGGTCCCTGTCGTGTTTCTTTTTGCAGCCAGTCCAGGGATTACAGTTGCTTCGAGTCTTGCAAGAGAACTCTGCACACTGATTAGGAGTTTAGGGCTTTTGCATTTTGACTTGAGGGTTTTGGGCTTTGGGCTGTGGAGTTGTTGAGGGCTTTTAGGTGTTGGATTCATCATGTTGCAAGTTTATGGTATTTCAGTGCTTAAGTTTCACACATGCCCCTCCTGGCTATGTTGAGACTTTTGGGTGGTTCAGCTGTGTATGCCACTTGATTTTCCTATTGATGTCTCGGAGGCGGGCAAAGTTTTAAACTTGAAGGAGTTGTTGCCATGCTACGAAGCCTCGCGTAAAGACAGGGTTGGTCAGAGGCAATGCCTTTAGTGGCAGATTGCTTGACACTAGGCCTTGTTTACATCCCTTTGCACAGTAGGACTCTCATTATCTCCACCCCACAGAACGTTGCTACATGAGCGCTGGATCTTTGTCTCACGTGGCTATGCTTGCAACAGGTGGTGCTCTTGCTGCTCCAGTACAAGGCAGATAAGGAGCCGGGCAAGCTTTTTCTCTCAGTGCTCTTACGTCTATCAAAGAAGCCCTGTTTGGCCCTACCGTCTACAAGTAGTACCCGCTTCCGGCTATTAAGAGCCCTGGGGTTCCTCGATGGACAGGCAAGTAGCCAAGCTGTCAGCATGCGCAGCTAGAATGGGTTATTCTGCAGTTGTGTTCTGCAACAAATCTTAGATATGTGTTCGTAAATCCCTCTACATGCAATCGGCAGGCTTAGAGTTGTGGGTTCAATCTTCTGGGGATTTTAGACGCGGAATTAGCCGACCTTTCAAGCCGGCAGTTAAAGCAGGGAGAGACTGGACATCAGCTAATTTCCAGTCCATCTAAGTCAGAGTGCAGGGTGGTAGGGCCGTAGGCTTTAATGGTCTAACATCCGGGATTTCGACATCTGGACATTTGGATGTTAAGTTAAGGATTTGGGGTTCTTTGGTGAGCCGACGTTTGCAAGGGGTTCCCAGACAGAAGAAGCCTCCAAGACTTGTAGTTCCAAGATAAGAACTCGGCCTTGAGCCTCAAGCTCACATTATACATAGTTACCCTGAACCGCAAACCCTGGTAACCAACTGAATCTGTCCACCTTTCTGTGAATCATGGAACCTCGATCTCAAGCCTTCCATCCTAGCCCGTTAGGGCTCAGGCCAAACAACCAACGGTCTAAGTCTCGGCGTTGAGAATCTACTTTCTGCTATGAACATGTGAGACAATTCCATACCCTAAAGAAACATTGACCAAGAAGGTATTTCGGGTGCACACATCGATCATCAGATCTTGATGAGTAATTCGGTATCATACTAGTATCTCTTCCTTGTTCCCGTACTTGGACCCTTGAACTTGGCTTTGCTGACAACCTCCCCAAACTGACATGCAGCAACAGACCGGGCCACACAGAGATTTCCGTACTGCTAAACGGTGTCCATGCGGCATTTCATGTCAATGCGGCAGCGCGGTCCTAAGACCCAAGTACCACCTGTATATCCTGATAAAACGCCTGTGTAACCCACGTAAGCTTTTGCTTTCCCAACAGCAGAGCAACGCAGGACGTGATGAGCCCCGCTGGCACGGCGTTGTCGCTTGCTTCAGAGCGCGGCCACCTCAAGGCCAAGGAAAAGGGAGTGACCAAAAAACTTGGGACATAAGGGTATGTAGCTGTGTATGGGGGGGCTCTAGGGCCTAGAGATACAGAGGATGTTTATATAGGGTCACGAAAAGCGTAGGACTCTGTTGAGACGGTATATAGGGGTTATGTAGGGTTTAGGGATCAGCGTTAAGTGCTTAAAAGCATACTATCCCAATAACGGAGAGTCAGATGGAAAAATCGAAAGTGAAATAGACACTGGTATTATATGGGGGGTCTGTAGCTTAGCCTGCGTAGCAGGGAAGCAAGGAGTGAAGAAAGTTAATGGAATCTACTATATTACTGGGGATTATGCAGGGCCTTCTATAGGTCATTCCTTGTTGGTTAGAGGTAAGACAAGGCAGTGAGGAAGGCACGGGGACTCCATGAGTAGCGTGTTTATGGGGTACTATAGCCCCCAATATAGCATAAGATTATGCACTCCATTGCGGTCGAGTGTTATAAGATGCATGAAATCTTACCTGGCTCAACCAGCAAAGAAGCAACGCTCAAGTGAAATGGGTGTCTCCAGAGATAGTGTGTTCAACTCAGTTTGATATCCTCCAAATCATGCTTTAATTTAACAAGTGTCCCCAATCAAGGGCACGGCGTGGAAGCCCTAAATATGTTTAAAAATAGTCTTGATGGGCTTATATGGCTGTCTTCAGGAGCATTTTTGAGTATGTATGTGGGGTGACCCCAAAACAGAGGACTTGCTAGGTAACCGCAAGGACCACTGGTAACCATACTTTGGGACCACCCAACATAAACATAGATCCTGTTTTTTGTGATGCAGTTTTAGAGGGTCAAAGGGGGTCGTGGCTATAGCGAACATCTCATCCTAACCAATTTGGAGCCTCGTCTATAATCTGTAGAAAGGGTAGGTTCCCGGGCTTCTTGCAACCCTCCCCCACGCGCTTGGAATGAGATGAATGAGCTTACCCCTTTTCGCGCATGAGCTGTGAAATTACGGATTCAAATAAGGTTGCCAGGCTAGAGCTACTGTCCAGTCAGCCGATTCTGCTGCCCTTGTTTCAGAATATTTGTGGCAGGTGATCCAAATGCTGCTGCAGGCAAATGCCACGGTGGATCTGACGCGGCAGGACATGGGTCGCAAAGGGTTTAGGGTTTCGCGTTTGGAGGCTCATGAGCAGGTACAGGTAGGGTTAGACAGGCTACATTGGCATGATCTAGCGCTGAGGCATTTTTTCAGGAATTGCAAGTAAAAACTATGCGTACACCAGCGAGAGCCGTAACAACAGCTACCCCACAAAAGACTGTGAGGCCTAAAATGCCTCACATACAGTGAAGCCATGGGTGTGAGCACTCATTCAGGTCTTGGGATTTGGGTAATCATAAGATCTTCGATGGTTGGACTCAAGGCCTGGCTATACTTGTGCAATTTCAAAGCATCATGGGCTCGATCACCTTCAGGTTGGTGTCTTCTGTCCGGGGATACGGGGATACTATCGGCAATCCTCTCAGATGAAACTCCAAAGAAGGTCCATGAGGCTAGGTTGATCTCGGGGGTGGACTTCACTCCGAGCAATCCTTAAACGGGAACCCTGTGTGTCCTGCGTAATTTCGGAAAGCCATCATCAAATTCAGGTTGCCAGAGTCACATGATCCACGAGTTCGCTGCGTCATGCCCTACTCGCTGCTATAGATGTTTCCTCTAGCCCGCATATCGCAGCGCGTATATAATATGGTGGTCCTTCCGGTGCCTGCGCGTAGTGCAGCAACATCGTACACTTTGCTCCGCTGTTGAAAGCGGGCGGAGCATGGAAGCACTTTGGGAAGCTTTAGCCCAGGTAGACATGAAGTTAAGACACTTAGCAACCTTTTCGGCATGTTAACAGTTCCCTAACAAAACAGCCGCGCGTTGGAAAAGGACGCCTATAGCAGCCACATAATGTTTTGCAAACCATGATGCAAAAACCTGGCAGAGGTGATAAGAGGGCCTAGGTTCCCTAACACCTACAGACCCCAACCCTTGATCCTGGGGCTCTGCAAAAATCAACCTTAACCAGATGTCTGCGTTTTTTTATACAAAAGGGTTACCGTTTAGGGTCTTAACAGGGGGAAACTAGGTGACTATAAGGGGATGCTACACCAAGATACAGCCCAGAAAGTTCGAACAGCAGTTTCCTCGACATTGGAAAAAATCTAAGTGAGTTTGGTGTTGAGAAATATGCTTCTTAGAAGCAGTATCGAAAGAAGCTCACATAAGGTGTCAACGATAGCTTGCTGCACACTTCTCTACATCTAGCTACTGCTGAACCTGCCATGAACTCCAAACCATTGATGGCAATTGCAAACCCCAATCTGTGCCTACCCCGTGACCGTAAGCCCTGCCTTAGGAGGACGGCAAGACAGCCATGCACTGTGCTGCAGGGCCATTTGCCAGCAGTTCTTGAGGTTAGGTGCACATGCACGCGGAGGAAGTCCAGTAATCGTAGCAGTTATGTAGACGCCTCTTCTATTTTCCTATTACGGCATTACTAGTGGGCGCGGGCCTTCTGCCAGCATTGCTGCTTGGTAAGGTCATTATTTTGCAAATGACTCATGCTGAAAGGCACTACGGAACATCCAAAACCAGAAAAAATGCATGTATATCTACAAGCGATCGCGAGTACCACCCCAATGCTTACCCAACCAAGGCGTGCTAAAGCTGCAAAGGAATCATTTAGGTGATCCCCCGTCTGCTTTTAAAGGTACAACCAGAAGCATGGAGTGACCCCGCATTTAACACCATCTTTAACCCTTGTGGTCACATGTCACCTAATCCTTCGGAGGAGGGATGGAGATCTTTTTCGAAGGAGGTGTTTGAAAGTTGGAACAAGAAAGCATTAGCGAGAATTTCATGGGACCTTTGAATCAATACCCCATAGCAAGGTGGATACTATCCCCCGACCTTCAAGGAAGAACCTGAGTAAGTGTAAACACAGCACTTACTGATCCCTCTACTGGGTCAGTCATCATGAACAATTTGTGCTCTTCCAATGCCACAAATTGCACGCGCCCTAGTGGCCAAACCTTACAATCCTAGATCCCTCATGCTAAGCCCAAATTCTGCACTGTAAACCCTAAATCTTGAACCCTAAACCCTAAGCCCCTTACATGTCCAACAGGTAGTGCTTAGCCTTTTTTTGTTCACCCACTAAGCGGTTCCATACACCAACAGGCCATCAATGTTTTGGTCTCTTTGGATGCTGCAACTTGCATATGAAAGGTTAACCTTGGAAAGCCCAGACGTTGCACGCCTAAGCCGGACCCCCACCCTAATGTTTCAAGCCCAAACCTGAATCAATCAATCCTAAAACCCTAATCCCTCAACCGCCAAACCCAAACCCAATCCGTAGTTCCTATAATCCCTATAAAACCCATTGTAGTAGTTTCCATTTTCTTTTTCATTCCCCCAATATGACCCTAAAATTACCCCAATGGGTACAAGAGCTTTAAGGAGGAATCAAGTCCATGCTGTGCAGCTCCTCTTGGATGCCGCAGCCGACATCGACCGGCCATACGGTTGAGCGGTTGAGGGTTCCGGGATTGGGCTTGAAGGTTTGGAGGTTTAAGGTGTTGGTTTTATGATTTAGCTGTTTCTCAAGATGAAGGACCTGGATGGCCCTGAGGATAAAATTGGGATGAGAACGACACTGTGGGAGTCCCCAGTCAGTTCTTTGATAAACTCCCCGTTCAGGTTTAAAGTTGGACCGTGGTATGCAGTGGACCGCAGCCAAAATCATTTCATTTCAAAAGCAGGATCCAGAGAGTAGTTGGCGGTACCCTCTTGAATGCCAAAAAGAAGTTTCGCAGGCTCCAAATGCACGAATGACCTGTAGGCTCTAAATCCAACGATTTTCAAACCTTTGTGAGGTGCAGAAGGCAAAGCTGCTAAGGCTCCTAAACCCTATGCTTTGAAACAAGAGGCAGATCCCACAAAACTTGAAGCCTGGCAGTGCAAGTTCACAAGTATGCCTAGCTATACATTGTGTAACCCATCCAGGAAGACCCAACCCTAAAGCAATGAATCTACAGACCTAAACCTCTAGTCTGGCATCCCCCATTGTCCCTATGTCATGGGGAGTCCCCAGACTGAGGCCATGCGCAGAAGGCTTTACTCCAATTCACGTGGCTGCCACAAGGTGTTGAGGGAAGGTTAGGGTCCTAAGGGACGGCTTCTTTGGGTCTATTGTTCAGGTACCGGTACCCAGACCCCAAAAGGATTTAAAGCATGGATCCCCTCGAATAACATGTCATTGTGAACTTGGAGGCCAACCAACGGTTTGGATAAGAGTTAAGGATTTAATGGCGTCAGGTTTCAAGTTCAAAGTGGGGTTGCCCTGCTCCCCAATAAGCAATGCAAGCGGGAAAAATCGGAGCATAGCACGCAGGGCCGCCAAGCGCAGACTCAGATCGCAAAGCAACAAAAACCTCAGTCCTCAAGCCTAGTCTTTTTTGTAGTTGCGAATGAGGCTGGAAGACTTTATATCCCTTATACACCAAGTTACTAGCGTGTGGGTTGACGAAGGATGACTCCTGATACATATGGATTTTGGCAAGCGTCTCGATCACAGGGTTTCTGATTTAGACTTTTGGCCGGAAGAAGTTGTAGGCCACAGGCACTAGATGCTATCCTAGTAGACAGACAGTTGATGAGATCTGTGCCTTAAGTTTTGCCAGGGTTCATCATACGGCTTGAGAACGTCCGTTAGTTAAGAGGTGTTGCGATCTTGAAAAATCTATGCGTTGAAAGACTATGGTGAATTATATTGATACAATTTAGGAAACTGTGTGTGATTGATTGCGGGAATGTAGGTTCGTCGCAAAACTCCTAAGCCCCTAAACCGCTAAACCCCAAACCCAATTGTGCCAGGAAAGAAGGTGCAAAAGGGCTCCATGAAAAGCATAAAGAACAAACTTACTGCCTGTTAGTGTGGAATGGAGGGAAGGATCATTCCTATATATGTTCCCGTATACTCGTCCCTATATGCCATTCTTTCACTCCCTACTAACCACCGGTAAGCGCACCCCTCCACTCATGGGTTCCTCTGTTACCCCCCCTATACGATGTTTCAAGGTTACCCCTTAATTTGTTTCGATCAGCTTTAGATAGTTATCCCTCAATAACTAGGGAAGGAAACCCTGCGATCGGGGGGTGACTTCGGACGGAGGGTAGCAAAGGAATCCTAAACTCCCTAAGTTTTAAATCCTCAAAACCCTAATTCCTGTAGTTTCCATTTTCTTTTCCATTATCTCAACATTACCCATATATATTCCCTATATTCCCCCCCAAAAAAAAACTCAAGCCACAGGTGCTGTGTGGAGACCTGCCGCCTCCTGCAACTGCAACGGCCGGCAGCTCGCAAAGTCGCCAAAGGATCCCGCTAGGTGCCGTGTGAGCCATAATCTGAACTCCTCCAAGGGGGTTCTATAGGGTTTAGGGTTTCGGGCCTAAACTCCTTAAAGGGGTTCTATGGGGATTATATAGGGGAGTAATATAGGGACTATTATGCGGGGATACTAGGAGTTTAGACTATGGCTCCTGTGAGGCTAAGATTAGGGGTTTAGGTTTTGCAGGTTTATGGCTGAGGTTGTAGGGGTTCTGGGTTCGAGGGACCCTGGAGGCAGGTTATACCACCTGCAAGTCCAGCTACCTGCAAAATGGTGGTTCTCATCAGAGAGATTGGAAGTTATGATCTCCTAAACTGAAAGTAGATGGGGCGCGTACATTTTTCAGAGCAAAGCCTTTTTTCGAAAGCTCGTTCACAACTTAGCCCTTTGGGCCCACAGTAGTTAGGCTTGCCACGTTTAAGCCGCGGCTGGAATGTTCAAAGCTGGCAAAGAGCACCAGCAATCCTAGCCCTTGAAGCACTCCTTTGTATAACCCTTAGTGCCTAATACTTGGGACGTAATTAGCAATCAGGGGCCTAGGAAGCCTGTGCCACGTGCAGCCTCGACGGCACCGTGCGGCATGGACAAAACTCCGACGCTTGATAGGACAAGGGAAAAGAAAACGGGAACTATCATATTATAATAGGATACATATGTATTTCATAGGGAAAATGGAAAAGGAGATGGAAGCTACTGTTGAGGGTTTAGGATTTTTTGTTGTGCCGTCATCCTGGAAGGGATCCCGCGGGTCGGTAAAATCTCCAAATATCGGCAGAAGTAGCTTCAGACACCGTCTTGCCCTCAAAGGCCCCCAGGGTCCTTTTGCAATCCTGAGATCCCTATCACCAAGATTTCATCTGGAACACTTGCATTCTTAGCCTTTTGTGCAAAAAGAGATGGTTTCTGGAAAAATTATCACCTCCCGTTTAACGCCATTATAGTTTAGGGGGACTATGTATTACAGGGAGGCTTGGGGGGGGGCTCATGATGAGCGAGGTGATTGTTCCCTTCGAAATGAATCTTCGTAATTCTTGTCCAAGGGTTAGTGTGGGCGGGGATTGAAAATTCCCTTTTATAAAAGGTTATGATATAGAAGCTTCTGAAAATAACTCATAGATCTCCAAAAGGAAACCATCACCTGCGCATTATCCCCATATATCCCTGGGGTAACCCTATTTTGACCGACTTCCACATTTTGGGCTAGCTGAAGGGGCTTCCAGACGTGAGAAGCTCCATGCATGCTTCGGGGCTGAGTGCTTGGGGTTCCGGGGCTTCTGCCGGAAAGCGATAGCTCCTATTCTGCAAGTCCTTCAAGCTGAAGTCAAGGATTCCCCCTTGAACCCTCGTAGGTCCAGGATGGTGCAACAAAGCAATTAGGGCGTTTCTTCTGTTTTTTGTGCGTGTATAGGGGTTCCTTCGGAATCCTACTTGGTGCATATATGAGCTGTCATCATTAGGCTTCCCCAGGGGCCATTAAGAGTGGAAATAGGGGTCTCTTTGGTAGGGTTGTTTCGTCCCTTATTATTTCCCTGATAAGGAAACCAGGTCCATTGATCATGATCCATGCGGGGAAACCATCCATCCACAACCTAACTTGCATGACTTCAGATAGCCCGTCTATAATCCCAACATCCGTCGTCATTTTTTTGAAGTACAGGAGGACTCCGCCGCGGAACCGGCCTGGAGTCCGGAGGAACTCGCGCTCATTGTCCTGGTCTCTGCCAGCACTGGTCCTTTGAATGACCTGCTGGCAGAGCACCGCGTCGGCTGTGTGGAGGGTCTCGTACGAGCTCTCAACCCCGACATCAAGTGCGCGAGCCTCCTTGAATTTTTACGTAGCCGCGCTTGCACCTACGGGGTGGGGGAGGTGCGGCTGCCGCACACCGCGGCGCCGCGTCCTGCCTTCGTTGTGCGCGGCCGGCTTTTTAAAGGCGACACGTTTTTCGCTTGCTTTCATTGAACCAGAAGGAGGGAGGCGCGCGCTGGGGGTCGGTTTTTGGTCTATGTGTGACGTGTGTGGTTTGTCGCTGGCATGTCAAGCTTAGCTTTTTGTGATGCGTTTCGTGGGCTCGAGCATCTGTGGCAGCTGTTCGTGGCCCCTTCTGCAGCTTGTTCTGTCATCCATTTCCGCGCTGCTGCTTAAGCGACATCTGGGCGAGGAGGGTCCCGTGCTTCGAGAACAACGTCCGCGGCTTGGGCGGCACCCTTTGCGTATCCAGGCGGGCGCGCGGCGTTGTGCGCTTTGCCTTGTGTGTCTGCGGCGTCTGTGAGGCCCGTCAGACTGCGGACGAGATTGCGGCTTTTATCTACGACCGCTTTACGTGGGTGCCGCAGAGGCATGCCTCATTGTGCGACTTCCTGGACTCCGTGCTGGAGTTTGTGCAGGCGGGCAGGTTGTGCTACGTGTGGACCTTTCTGTTTTCCCGTCGTGCCCTGCTTGCGAGGCACAGGTGACGGAGGAGGTGCGTCAGCAGCTACTGAACGCCCTTGCGCAGTACTGGCGCCTGGAGCGGCCGGGGCAATGCCCCCGCGCCGCCTCCGTGCCTTTGCCCGGGTTTCTTCGGCAGCCCTGAGCCGCTTGCGGAGAACGCGAAAAGGAGTTCGCGCGGTTGGCGCGGTGGGCGCAGCGCTTCGTCAGGTCGACACGCGATGTCTTTGCGCACGTCAGATTGCCTGACCTTTTATTGGGCTCGAGCCGGGCTGCTGTTGCGTGTTTAGCGTAGTGTGCCGCCTGCTGCCGTGTCGGCCCCAGCCATGCCGCTTGTCGCGGCCTCACGGCAGAAGCTTGTCAGTCCCTTTCGCGACGATCCCCGCTGCGCCTCCGCGGCCTCCGGCGCGGAAGCGCCGCGTATTCTTGCCACCGCCAGGCAGGCAGGTTCCGCAGCACCACCTCGTGAGCCTGGCAGCAAAAAGCAGAGTGCCAAACACGCGTGCGTGTGCTGCCGGGGACCGGACACATGCAAGCCGCCGAGTCCTGTTTGGCTATGGCCGTTGTGCAGGAAGAGCTGCGCTCCAGACGCCCACCTTGGTTCGTGCCATCCTGGCGCGGATCTGGCGGGGCATGATGCGTCTGGGCCGCTTCGTCCGCGGCTCAGCTTGTGGCTCGCTGCGCTTCGGGTTGCAAGACTGAGCCGGCTGCTTTGAAGAACTTGTGCGCTGAGGTATATTTTCCTCATCAAGGACTAGAACGTCTAGGGATACGTAAGGGGCCCCCTCTTTTTGGAGACACCCATGCGGAGATTGTTGACGTGTTGTCGGAAGTGGTTTTTTTGAAGCTCATAGCACGTTGACACTAGCAGCAGCACTTTGGTAAGAGCAATAACAGTAATAATAGGAATAGTACTAGCCATCATATTATTAATAACAGCAATAGCTTCAATCAGTAATAAGAATAATCATCAAAGTAGAAGCAGCAGCAGGAGTACTAGTACTAGTACTAGTACTAGTACTAGTACTAGTACTAGTACTAGTACTAGTACTAGTAGTAGCAGAGTAGTAGTAGTAGTAGTAGTAGTAACGGATTATATTGGGGTAATATGGGGATATTAAGGTTCTGAAACCCCATAGTGAATAAGTTTGACCTTAAGCCCTAGATCTGAAAATGCTTAGGACCTTTTCAAAGGGGCCAAAGCACTTCTTGCAAGTTCAGATAGTAGCTTTGATTTTCTTTTCCACTATCCCCATATAACCCCAAAATAACCCTAACGTAACCCTAACATAACCCCCATATAACCCTAACATAACCCTAATATGATGGTCCCTGAGCTACTTTGTGCTTTGAATGCTGCTCGCGTACCCGGCCTTGGCTCCAATTTCCTGTCATGCTTCAGGGTTTGGGGTGTAGAGTTTACTTCAGGGGCTGCCATAGCCCGAAACTGTTCAGGTTTGGGGCTTCAAAAGTGCTTCCCTCCCTACAAGTAGATAATTTGGGGCCAGTTCTTGTCAAAGATGCCCCAAGGGGGCCAAATAAAAAATGCGAATGCCTGCCACCCCATGCAGTCAGATGCCCACAAAAAGGCTTTACCCTAAATGAGAACCCACGCGGCCTGCCCGCAAGAATCGTCCAGTTTTAGATTTACTCTTGCTAGAGCCAACAGAACTTCATGAGGTTAGTCGGTATGGTTGCTTGGCCACTGCACTCCAGCCTTACATGCCCTTCACTCCACAGCCCTGAAACACACAGCAAACCCTGCCAGAAACCCAAAGCGGCCAGAAATATAGCGTTGGATTGAAGCAGCGATCCTTTGGAAAGCTCTTGCTCTTCGTAATTTCGGCGCCATGATGGCCGCAGGCAGTATCCTTCCAGTAGAAAGGTCTGCAAGTTCTGGGGCTTGGATGTGTTTCATGGCCTACATCTGGGGCTTCAGATTAGTGGTGTAGAGCTTAGGGCTATTTAATCCAACACCAATACAATCCACTTTCTTTCCTGTTTAAGCTTCATTTGTTACCAAACGCGGTTATCATAACGATGCATAGGTATGAAAACAAACTTAATCAAATGGGAAATATTTTAACTCAAATGGATTTTGGAACATTTATACCTCAACATATTGTTGTAAGTTGGGGGTCTGCCCTGGAGGACTGTGAGCTTCTAACACATTTCACATCGCCTTAAGATGATTTCTGTATCTATATAGTCCCCCTTGAGTAGATAGAATATGGCTTTGGGTATATTATAATAAGATCCTTATATACTTATATACCCCATATTCTATCTACCTAAAGGGGGGCTATAGCCTTCTCGTGTTATCAAGCTTGTCAGCAGGAACAACGTCAAGGCTCCTTGGCCTAGAAAGACAATTATGTTAGATTGAGGTTATATGGGGATTATATAGCGGTTATAGGATATATGTTGGGGTTATATGGGGATAATGGAAAAGAAAATGGAAACTACTATATTATAGTAGGGTTTAGGGGCCTAAATAATTACCCGTATTATGGTTCCATATGCTTAGAAAGACAATTAGACAAACCTCAAAGGGTTGAAGTACCTGATTGGCGTTTTCCCTTTACAGTAAGTGGGCGCAGGCCCATATCAGATGATATTCCCTCCAAGCATTTGTGGGGGAGATTTGAGATTTGTCTTTTCCCAAACCTCTCCACAAAGCATTAGCGCCAAATCCTCGCCCCTAATTCTCATGTAGACTTGGAAACGCGGAACTGTGAAGCCTACACTCTCAACCGCAAAGCCGTGCGTCTACACACAGCAGCAGCAGCAGCATACTGTCCAATAGATTGTTCATGTTCTGCTTACCGAAACCCTGGCTATAAATGGTGCCTGCTTTGAGTTATTTGGAACCCTGGGGCCAAATGCGCTTCACTCCCCCGACCCTGAGCAAAATATAGGGGCCTGACCTCATCCCAAAGAGTTTGTAGATGGTTCATTGTTTAGGGCACAGCACAAACTTATTTCCTTACTTGCTCATTCAGTGACTTACTTGCTCATGTACTTGCTTCCGGATTACTTGCAACCTGTCCTACTTGCTTCGTTACTCCCTTGCCGATGGACCGGCTTGCTTACTCGCTTTTTTTCTTGTTCGCAAATTTCAGTTTTCAGGGCAAGGAGAAGTCTAAGCGCGCAAATTTTCCTATGCCCCATGCCAGCACTAGTTCAGTATGGACACCAGGCGACCCCGATGCCTTGTTCGGGGACCTTGGCTTTCATGGCTACCTGCAGCCGCGCGGACTCTCCTGGGAGTTTCTCAAATGCGGGTTCCTTTTTGGGGGGTCCTTTGAAGAAGCATAAACATGGTATGGGGGATATGCAGAGGGGCTACTATTTGGAGAACTACCCTCATTCGCTAAATGCTGGATATATGGATCTGGGTTGGGGATGCTGGGCTGTAACGTTTGAGATCTGGTGTTCTGGGCTCTGGGGGGAGCTTTACTTTGGGCTTGAGATGTGCCGACTTCAGTTTTAATGGCACGAGGTTCATGCTGGGAGGACTCGAGCGGTTGCTCTAGAGATGTTGGGAATCAACCCCAACAACTTTGAGATGGGACTCCCCGAACCTCCCTTCTTCAAGCCCGCCAACCTTCAACCCTAAACCAATAACCGCAGAAACTAAAGACTTCCCTGAACACAGGGGCTTCTTGCCGAGGCAGCACGTGCATCGGAAGCTTCATGTGATCGCCGAGCGCTTTACCCCAGAGAAGCTGCTCGAACTAGGCCTGGGCGGGGATCACGGATGAGGATTTGGGATTGAGGGCTTTAGCATTTTAGGATTCAGTTGAGGATTCGGGGTGTTGGGCTTAGGGCTTGAGATTCGGGATCTGGGTTTTAAAAGGGTTGAGAGTTGGCGCTTAGAGAATGGGATGTCGGGCTTGGGGTGCGAGATTTTAGGCCTAGGGTTTCGAGCGAATTTGGTGCAGTACGGTAACTAGGTACTGAAGGGATTGTTTAGGACATCTGGAGAAGCATGTAGGGTTTGGGGGGCTTCCAGAGCTCCGTAGTTATGAGTAGGGTCATAAGTAGGAACCATAGTTGCACACTAAACCAAGAAATCCAGGCCCATAACCTTAATCTCCAAGCTGCTACACAACGAAAAGCCTAGTGCGTTTCAACAATCAACGGGTACAAACTGAAGCAAGCCCGAAACTTAAACTTTACTTAGACCCTGCAAAACCTCAACCTTAACTCGAAGTTGAAGGCCACAACTCGAAGCCCAAACTCTAAGTGGAGGGTCAGGGGACTAAGCAAGTAGGAAAAACCAAAAAAAAACTCTAATCCATATACTGACCCTAGGTGTCCGGATCATGAACCTGCTAAGGCACCCTGACCCTCCAAGTCAAGCCCTAAGCCTGGAAAATTGAGAGAATATATCATAAAGCCTTATTCCCTACGAACCACCAGTAAGTGAACGTCGCAGTCAGGGCAGATGAGCTTCAAGGACCAGTTCAACTCTCTCGGCCTCCCAGGCACAGATCAAAGTTTGGGGGTTTCCCATTTTAGATTTAAGCTTCAAGGTTTGGGCATTTAGGGATTTAGAGTTTGAGGGTCCAGGGTTTAGGGTTGTGTTTTAAAAGGTTGCTACGCTCCCCTAAACTGGCATGGACACTGATTCTCAATTGCGGCAATTTTGCGAGCTGAGGCATGCGACCTTCACTGTGTAGGATTCAGGTTTCTTAAGGTTGCAGGTGTTGAGCTTAGGACCTGTTTGTTTTTGGCCCAGGGTTCAGGCATTCCGCGGAATAAAGTCTTGGGGATTAGGTGCAGACTGAAGGATGAGCACGCCAGCAAGACAAGGAAGACATCTCTTTTATTCTTCTGGTTCGGTAGTACTACAAGTAGCAATAAGCATCAAAATGTAACACCGAATAATTTCGTAGTGTAGTAGTAGTACTACGTAGTACGAACAGTGATAAGACTAAGGAAATACAGATAACCGGAGCAGTAATTTTAATGGGAGCGGTAGTAATACTGGTACTAATCAACACACTATTCAAACCACCGAATACGCCCCAAACCTGCCTCAACGCAGATTATGAATAAGCATCCTAAGATTTTGTATCCGCATGGGCCTCCTTGTATATCCCAAGATAGCCAATATACTACATAGTAGGACCACAAAAAAGGCTGATTATCCTAGATGCTCGCAAAAAGTATCGGTCCTTTCCTGGTTTTTGGTACAGCCAGTTGGTCTGCCCTCTTCCTTCGGGGAGGTGGGGGTTTAAAGTATTTTGGCGCCTGTTCTAGTACAAAGAATGGAACCCTGATTTGGAAACTACCTGACCCAGGGGTGGTGCCAGGGCGCCTGCCTGCGCCGCAGGGCGGCTTAGCCGTACCCTGTGTTCCTCTCTCTTTTGGGCGGGTGTTTGCCCGCGTGCCTTAGATGACTCGTTTCTCCCACCATTGACCTGAACTTGCAGCAGAGAACTAATTCTGGATGACCTTGCACATGTTGTTGCATGGTCCATGTTCTACTCGCAAACAAGAAGCTTGGCTTCTGTTCTCCTGCTCTTGGCGCGGTCAACTGTTATATCGGTAGCGTAGCAAAGCGCTGCCAAGTCCAAAGACTTGCTGCCAACACCAGCATTGTTCAGAAACCTGACTTGTATTTCATTCCTTCTCTCTGGAAATGGTGCAGCAACCAGGCGCAAAAACAGAAACATATTCGGGCATCCACCACACTGCTTGGGCTTCGATGTATGTTAATGACACAAACCCGGCCATATCCGGGGGCTTATGGCCTCTTTCTGCTGAACCGCTGCCTGCTTGCGCCGCCGGTTCACACAACGATAGCGAACGATTTGACCCTTGCCAATGGCCACGTGTGCTGATTTCTGCTAACGCTGCAACCGGAGCAACTCGTGTATGGAAGTTTTGACGGTATCCCGGCCCATGACTCTTGTCAAGGTATTCTTTCGTTTTGTGGGTTCAAGTTTATGGGCCTTCCCTGTCACACGGGTTGGACGGGCCTCAAACCTGTGGTATATCCACTGAATCCGCAGTTCTCGTGGAAAACTGAATCTCGCATCCCTCCTGGAATCACCCAGAGGTTGATCTGTTGCTTGCCAAATTCATCTTCGGAGACTTCAGCTGGCTCGGTGCAGTTAAAGTTACGGTGGCCTTTTTGGTGTAGATCGTTTCACGCACACACGTCGGGGACATGTGTAGTTCGTGCACCATGGTGGCCTCACGCAACAACGCCGAGAGTCGCCAGCAAAAGAAGACGCGCTTCAACCCCGTTGAAGGTTTGGAGTGTCTAACTCGTGCATTGGGCACCCGGCGCAACGGCACCGTGGGTGTCCAGCAGACGAGGACGCATGTTGGATATCAGAAATCCTCAAACAGCCCACTCAATGAACGCCTGCGAACCCCCCATATAACTCCCAATGTAATTTCAATGGTCATGACAGGCCCTGAAGGGGAACGGCAGTCCAGCTCATCTTACCAGCCTGCTACGAGGCCAGGCCTACTGCTCAAGAGTTTTATGGGGGTTTGCCGTCAAGGCTGCAGGGAGTAGTTCTAGGCTTAGTTTTTACTCAGGGCTCAAACAAAAAAACTTGGAGGTAGATACGCCAGTGAATGTAGTTCCCAGGGCTATTGTGAGGATGCATGTGCCGATGTAGTTCCCTTCAGGGTTGCTTGAAGTGTGGGCTTACGACCAGGTAGACTGAAAGGTTATAAAAACTGACTATGTAATCCACGTTTCTGTTGATTTATCCATATTCATTTCACTTTGCTTCTGCCTCTTTTGGGTAATGCCTCTAAGCCCTAAACCCGCAAGCTGAAGATAAATAACGATTACATAGAGCAAGGCGAGAGCGAAAGACAAAAATCGAAGCCAGCCCAACACGCTGGACATGAAACCTAGACGATTTCTATAAACCCTAACCCCTAAAGCTCGCAAATAGCTTGTGACCAGATCGACATCCTCAAGCCTGTTCGGCCAAATGGGTCGTAGCGGCTACCTGCACCAGAGGATACACAAGACGCCCGCCTGGAGCATGAAATCTACATTTTGTTATGACACGCGCTCACTTAGGTGGGGTGGAGGTTCAGGATGGAGGATTTGGGATTTTGAGTTCGGGATTCCGTGCAGGATGCCTGAATCATGTTTGTTATCACTGAGAATCACAAGCTTCTTGTGTTTGAGACCACCATTTGGGTTTAGGAGGAGGGTGTAGTTTTCCGTGCTAGAAATGTAGGATCTAAGGTTGAGGCTGTAGGGCTTGGGCTTCGGACTTATGAGTAAGGGTTTATAATGCCGGGTGCGAAACGGGGGGATAATAGTTGCGCTCTACATTATTATGTTGCTATGGATCCTCGAGGACAACGAGCAACAAGATGTGATGCCTGCAGTCATTATGGACATTTGGGGGTTGGGATTGAAGGCTGAGGGCTCAGGGTTCAAATCTTAGTGTTAGCCTTTGGGGCCTTGGGGTTAGGCCTGAAAATCATCAACAATTAGCGCATAAAATGCCAGGGCAAAGTGCTCACACAAAATTTACGCAGGATGAGGACTTCGCAGCTGACAGAGCCATTTGAAGAACGAGGGTTCTACTGCAGATTGTAGCGATTACAACTCCGCTTCGCAAGTTCAACCTTATTCCAAAGCCTTCGGACATCATGACCATGTTGTTTCCTTTTGTTTTGTGTTGGGATTCCATTTTTGATCTCCAATAGTCTGATGTCTGATGCAAGTAGCAAGACAAGATCGCTGAAGGCTTGCGGAGGCTAAGTTGGAAGTAAATGCTGAGGATGAAATGGAAGGGTGCTACGATTGTGGACGCTTTCAAATGCTGCAACATTGTACAAGCAACAAGCAAGATAGGTGTTGCAGTGCCACGGATTTTGGATCAGTTTTCAGGGTCTGAGCTAAGTTTTTATTTTGACCCTGGATGTCCGTAGGTTTTCCAACTAGCGGTGGTGGACAACTGAACCCCCGAAAACGCAAACATGTAGGACCATCGTCGTCGCAACAGCCACCAGCGCCACATTCTCCAACTCAACCAACGCCCACACCGACCCCACAAACCCTGCTTCAGTCATTGCTTCTGCCGCTGCTTCCGCTCCTGCTGGTATAAGACAGATCCTTCTCTTCCTATTGCCATGCCAGCACCATTGGCACTATTTGCTACATTGCCACCCCTGTCTTTGTGAAAGATTCAAACTCTGTACACTCCAAATTTGTCTGTCACTTCCAGGAAGCTCCATCCTTATGTCATCCCGTTGAGCGACAGGGACACGCTGCAAGTGCCAGTACTTGTCGGTTGACATATGATGGGAGAAGCAAAAGAAGGTTTTCGTTGACACACCATAGGCGAGGCTCCAAGAAAAAGAGTTTTTTCTTTTGAGAAACCTCATCATAGCGGACTCTTAAGGTCACAGGGTTGTTCTGGGCAGATATTGGATGTGTCGTGGCAGTTAGAGGCAAGGCAAAAAAGAGTTGCTGAGCTTTCTTTCAGGCACAGTTGGTTGCTCATGCACCACGCGGGCCTTCCAAACATTCACACTCTCTTTTAGATCTGAGCACCTGAGAACATACAAGTGTGTGAGCCCCTCATTGATTATCCTCGGCAGTTCCTTACTTGCTTTTTATCGGTCACTTTACAAGTCCCCCTGTCTTGAGAACAGTGTTTCATGAAACGGCCATCTGGACTAGAATAGAAGCTTGCTCCTTGGAATCGGTATGTCGCAACCTTGGGGTCAACCTGGACCTGAACCACCCAAGATGGAAGCAACCCCCTTCCAACCCTAAACACAAACAGCAAAGGAACTTACAGTCTACGCAGCCCAAGCAGCCCATAGGATGCGGGCAGTAGCACTGTTTTGTTTTTGGTTCATACGCAGCTTGCTACTCTGTAAGGCTTGTGTCGCTGTTTAGGGTTTGTGTTCTGGTACACTTGGGAAGTTTATCAAGAGTCCCTATGGCGACTGCCCAAAAGATAATCCCAAAGCTATCATGCAGAAATTCATGCCTATCCCTTCTCAAAGGTTTTCAGACACTTGGGGCTTACCGATGGTCAGTATGCAGAGGAGGAATACTCCCCGTAGCAATCCCTATACAGTCACCGAGAAGAAATTTGGTTCAAACCCTTAAACATTGATTGATACAGTAGTCTGCCTAAACAACTGTAAGTTAAGCTTTCATGGGTCTAGGGGAAGCTCCTGTAAACCCTACCTCAAGACGCTACCGGCGGTTCGCTGGGAACAAAAGAATGGAAAAGAAAAAGAAACTACCACCCAACATAGGAGTTTTATGTTCTTGTAGTGATCCATAGGGACCCGTTCGTTCATTCCCTACCTACCGGCAAAGCTAAGGGGAGGAGTGGAGATCATGGTGTGAAGAAGTAGTCATGAAGGATGACAATCAAGCCGTACCTCTGTGTGAGAGACTTGAAGCCGTGCGCTTTCGAAGTAGTCTTAGCCTGATTCTGCCAGGGAAGACCAAGAGCTCCGTAATGTGGAGAACGTGCCCTAAACCCGGACCCTGAACCATGCAGAAACATGAAGTCACCGGAACAGCTTTCCCCTTCCCTCGATCGACAAGACTTTACAGAAATGGCAGCTAGCAGGCTACGAAGAAGTGGGTTTCATGCGAGCCCTTTCTTCATGTGGGACCATGCATGCTGCTCTGCCCTACCTCACAGAGAAACATGAGGGGCCGTCGTTTAGTTTTGACGGCCGAAACATTTGCAGTCTGACCATTCAGGCTTTGTTCTTCCGCCGTTGAATGACAGTAGCTCCTGCCTGAGTGCCAATCCCCAAACCTTGGCACCTAGATTTGGCATACTTTTCGGGGGCTACATGATGACCTATCTTATCATTATGGCTTCAGATTCCTTGTAGAATTATGGCATAGGGTACCTCATAGACAGCTTAACACGATGTTGGTTGTTATTCAGGCCCCTACAGTATAAACCACTTGAAGCAGAAGGATCTGTTCAATCTCGGGAAGATGGGCGTCGACGAGCAGTTCTCCTTTCTGGGCCAGCCAGGCAAGAATGCTCAGAGAACTTAGGTATCTCTGGCAAAAAGGGAGTAATAATGTAATAGTAGTAATAAGAACAAAATTATGATAATGGTGCTAACCATACGGACTTCAGGGCATCATTCCTTTCCGAGACCTCCACGAATAATTCCTCCAGGTATTATGTACTCGGATGCGTTTTCTTGCAGCTCGACTGGCCCATGCTGAGGGGTTACATAGGTACAGTGGTAGGGGTATATGAGGTTCTCCAAAATTAGTGCTTCTTTTTTGATTATGGGATATTGGGGTCTATGTTGGGGCCCCCTTATTTTGGGAAACTACCATATACCCAGGGATACTATATGAACCGCTGTGGATATTCTCTTGGAAACATCTGCCTGATTAACGGGCAAGAAGAAGGTTACATGGCCAGACTCGCATTCAACTTGCTGTAACTTGCTCATGGGTTCAGGGCCGGGTATAAAAGCACTATTCAGAGGGGGAACTCAGAAAGAAATGGAAAAGAAAATGGCAACTACCATATCATGCAGGGTTTACGGCTTAGGAAGGAGCTTTGCTCGTCTTTGCATACATCCAGTCCGAAGTCCGAAGAAGTATTTTTGTGCCGTCCCAACAGCCGACAGCTTGAACCCATAACCACTGTTAGCCGGCCGAACTCGCATCCAGAGCCTGCCCGCCCAGTAAGCTCCTGTAGGGACACATTGGGAAATTTGGGGTCTTCTCTGTCGAAACAAGTGCTGCGTTCGCCAACTCGTGGTTCTGTCGTTTATGCTGAAAGTGACCCTCAACAACAATAAGAGCAATAATGATAGTACTAGCAATAGTAACCCTAATGTAATGAATACTTGTAAAAGTAATCATGGTAATCGTCATAGTAATAAGTAAAACAAACATAATGATGATAGTAGTAGTTTTTGTACTAGGAATAATAATAGTTCTTCCTATGTTTCAGGGAGACCAAATGTCGTCACGGACGCCATTTTTGTGGTTCGTTCACGTTATCACTTGGGCTGAATTGCCCCCATGATATGTTGCCCAGGTTGCTTGCAATGATTCACTTCCCCGAACGTGCAAGCACGGGTGCTACAGCCCCCGAGGTCTTGCCCCAAGGGCAAATCGAAGCTCTAAGACCCAAAGCTTCAAGCCATGATGCCCTGCGCAGGCCCTAACGAAAGCGGGCTGTTCGACGGTATGGGCCGAGAAGGTCAGCCTGCCTAAGTGCTCAATACAAGCATTGCTGCCAGTCTTCGAGTTGTGGGTCCACGGTTCGCGTTTTAAGGGTCATCGTCCTCCTCAACGCCGCCGCCGCTGCCGCTGCCTCTGCCGCTGCTGCTGCTGCCGCTGCTGCTGCCGCTGCTGCTGCCGCTGCTGCTGCTGCTGCTGTAGTTTTTGGTTATTTCCTCTTCTTTGCATCTCGGCTCTTGCGGCGAAGCCTTGATCAGATGAAAGATTCTAGTACTGGTTCAACCCACGATGCACCTTGATTTTTGAGGATGACGTAGAGTTCGCAATGGTGGTCTTGTGCTGCAGTGTGAGGCTACTTTTGGGTGCGTGCATCATTTTTCAAAGAGGGTGGGGGAAGCGCTAAAAGACGCAAGGGCAGAAGCCAGAAGGAGGGGATAGGTAGCCCCGTACCACCAAACCCTAAACCCGTGAAAGCAACAGGCTTCAATGTAGTACTAGGGACCTTTACAGCAGGAAGATTAGAATTTGTGCACACTAAGTCGGTGAGTGATTTGACGTGGAGGTTTCTCAAAGCCTCACTCTTTCGGGTTTAAGGTTTAGGTTGTTCTTGGTGGAACAATCTTGCAGCGCCTAGCATCCCTAGCCACCCTAGTCGGACTTGGAAATTTTTGAGTGGTGCAGGATTTCTTCCTTGCATGTGCCAATTTGCAGACCACACTGCAGAAAGCACTTATGTTGGATGCACATGCGGGCTTGCAACTGAAGATCAGAGCTTGCAAATTCAGATGGTGTATCCAGAAGGTACTATGAAGGCCATTTAGGGAGCTTGTTGTGCTTCTGATATGTAAGAATCTCATGATGCAGCATTATGCTACCCATCAGGGAGCTAATTACGTAGGAACACAAAACCCTCTAGGCAGCAATTTGGGTTTTGACGGCAGTCAAGATATGAGGAGAGGATGAGGCATTCTGGCGCTTCATGCTTAGCATGGTTTTGGGTTTGGGGCCTGCAGGGAGATTTCATCCTCTCTCCTACAGCTTCTTCTAAACAGCATCCAAAACCCATGCCAAGCAATAGTTCCTGAACCAACAAAGCCTATTTGCTACAACCCTCGTGCAGAAACCCAAACCTCTGACTCCTATTTGGGAGGGTTGGCATGGCCAAGTAGGGAGCTTAGTCATTTTTGGACTATCCGTATTCGGCTTTTGGATTATCATGTTTCAATTCAACGGTTAAGTTCTGCCCGGGCACATAACCCCGTTAGCGCCCCAGCAAGCTAGCCCATCCTGGCCTGATGACAAAATCGCAAAGCTGAAGCTAAGTCCCAGCCCATCTGGGCAGGATATATGCAAGCTCGGGTTCATAGACGCCTGCACATGCAAGCTCGCGCGCTCAGCAATGAGGATAGGATCCAGGGCATAGATGATTTTTGAGGTTACAGGAGTTTTAGGTTGCAGTGGTCAGGCTGTAGGGGTGGGAGTTTCCTGTCTTGGTTCAGGAATTCTGGTTCGGGCCTATAGAAGCAAATCTCCATTTCCAAAGGCTCCCCCGATGTTCTCCCTTCCAGCAAGACAGATGGACACCAAAAAAGCCCTACTAAGATTACTGTCCCCGTAAAAAGCAGGCTACGTGGATCCAATGTTAATGCCGGGCAGAGTATGATCTTGCGCCCATTCAGTGGTAGCTTCCGCTGATTAGAACCCTGGGGATCTCTCCTGGGAACTTGAAGGGACGAATGATCCTTTTTCAAAAAGTTTGTTGATTAACTGCAGAAGGCTGAGAACTTCAGCATGATAGGGTTGAAAAGTTTAGAGCTCAACCCTCCAAACCTTTGTTTGGGGTAGAGCCTACTAACCTGGCGTGCAGGGTTCTAGGTTTTGGGGCTGCTTCAGGATGGATGGAGGTCTCAGGGTGGAAGCACTAATAGTTGCTAATTCTGACCCCTTATGGTCCTTGCAAAGCTGTGGTACATGATACTCCTGAACCCTGTGCAATTTTCTGAGCTAGTACCTTCAATCCCTACATAAGCCCAGCTTCAATGTTATTCTTTTCCTACATTTACATGAAGAGAATCAGAGTCCAGAATCTACATGGATTATGCTATCAGCCCCGTGTGTGTTTTTTTGGCTTCAGGTGAAGACTTGCCGAGTCAAGGGTACTTTGCGAATGGATTCGAAATCCTTAGTATCCATATAGTAACCCAAATTTTCCGCGATGTTTTCCAACTTGCTAAATGCCCTTAGCCTGACTCTCTAAGAAGGGTTTGGCGAGTTAAGGCAGGTATGGGTTTGGCTAGGGTGAAGGTTTTGCAAAACTCTTTTCTTCCTCTAACGCACGTCATTGAATTCCCAGTACGTCTTGCCTACGATGACTCAGCCCCAGTGACTCCTATCTCCTTGCCTGCTGGCCATTCTGATCTCGGATCAGAGCAGCAGAGACAAGGTTGCTTGAAGCCTTCAACCCTGAATCCTAAGCCCGACATAAACCCTAAACCACCCAAACCTTCAATTCCACAGCCCTCGAACCCCAAGCCCGCTGGAGGACCTCTTCAACCTGGGCCAAATGAGCTTCAATGCCGCCCGGCCAGAAATGGTTGAAACGAGCTTTAGGTGCGGACATGCATTCTTGCCATCTACTGCTCTGGAAGTATCAATAACAACCATTATCCCCTGGCTTGGCCATGTCAGCCGTCGCGCACAAGCAATGCTTGCTACATCGAGGCCGGTGGAAGCGCAAGCATCCAATTTAATCCCTCCAGAGGAAAGCCTTCTCCACTGAGATGACACCCTGTTCTCAATCTTGAAGCTGAATCATTCTGTCTCCTAGACAGCTTTGTAGGCTCTCCCAACCGCCCCGAAAAGAAGAAGCCTCATATTCTTGTCTCCTACACTTTCGAAATGCTGTATAGGCCCAAGGCGTGACCCGTAACCTAGACGTACCCCTATGACGCACAAAAGCGGACGCATGATTTCTGAGACGTCCCCATGTCAGCTGCTCAGGAGCAGTTCAACACAATAGAAGGAACTGTGGCGGCCTTTGCAGACCCGAATCAGACTTCGATGCAGCTTAGGCTGCAGGGAAGCGTTTAGGGTGGGGTCATAGTAAGGGACCACATATGTTACGTCTGCACGGGGTCTACTTTGGGCCCCTTATTTTGGGAAGCTGTGGGGCTGCGGGTTGGGACAGCAGGTTGGCTGAGTCTGGCTTGTTGCGCCGCTTCTTGCGAGCCTTTGGTGTAGAGGCTTCTGAGTGGTGTGGGTGCCATGGCATTGTTTGGGTGTGTCGGCTTCTGGAAGAGGATGTGCGGTTTTTTGCTGTGTTGTAAGCTTGGGAGGCTGACCAAAAGACTACATTCCTGTACGAAAACAGGTGAACAACATGAGATTGCGTTGCAAGCTACAGGCACGCTTGGCATTCTTTTTCACAGCTTAATGCATGAGACGTCCGCCACTTGCGTGTCCAGAAAAATTCGTCCAAGTCAGCATGTGCTTTTGTCGATCATGTGACATGTTGAGACCAAACTTTACTTTGTACGCCTCACAAGACCCGAACGCATCAAACAAATACGTTGTGTAGACAAAACACCAGAACTCTGACCTCAATTGACTCCGTGTGACTTGCTTTTTGCAAAGAACGGAAAACACCGAAGATTCTCGAGCCTGCCTGAACCCAAGAGTCTCAACAGCATTGTCAGCCTCATCAATAGCAAGGTAAGTAGACCACCAACCTTGGACAGGGATGACCCTGGCAAGTGAATCCACTGCTCAACCCTTAATCCATAGTCTCAAAACACCCCACAAAACGGTCATGCGTCGCTCAGGTTCGGCACACAAGACCGCAACGCCTTCGTCCAAGCTCACGTGCATCGAAAGCTGCATGCACATGTCCTCAGCTTGTCTGACGAGGAGCATTGCACAGCTGCCTTAGCCGGGATCTTGCTGCAGACGGTATTGAGCTGCCCAGTGATCCTGTTATGAAATGTCTTGACCCAAAAAAATTCTGAGCCTGACTCTCTTAGGCCTTAGGCGACGCGACTGTCTTTTTAGCAGCAACAATGAGACCCTCAAGTGATTATGTGCTTTTTGTTTTATGGAAGGGAATTTCTTGAATAGGTTTGCTGGTAGGCCAAAGGCTTTCCTCGGAAGGTTGAGAACAGAATGGGGCCAGTAAGGATTCATGGCTTTCCTGCAGGTTTTGCGCGCAGGTTTAGGAGGTGCTCAAGCCAACCCTTTCCTCACTGGTCATTGCTGGTTCTGTAAAGGGAGTGAATCCCATATGTTGCAGTCATTGCAGAAACCTGAAGAGATACCCTTAGAGTTTTCCATCATCAGAATCTCCGAACAAACATCTGACAAGAGCACGTCTCATGCGTGTTGACATGTTTGAAGAATCAACACCCTTTTAAGCTCATAGAAGTGGAGTTAGGTAGCACTTCATAGTCTTAAGGCCTACACTGCTAGGGAGCGTATGTGCACTGTTCATCTTTGGAGCAGGGCCATTGTGTTGCAAGCAGCATTATACTAAGTGATCTTGGACTCACGTATGTTCTGTTTTCCTGGCTACGCGCGGAGGATGTGCTCACCCTCGGAAAACAAAGCCCTTGGGCAGCAAACATGGGGAAGTTTCTCAACTTACCCCTATACATTCTCTGGCTGCAATGCAATTGCAATCCGAAAGTACTCTTGGGATCCAGAACTGCCCCCCTAATTTTGAGAAACCCCAAATATTTGAGAAACCCCAAACATCAACTCGGATGAAGAGTCCAGGACTTAGTTCTTGTATGGAGTACATCAAAACTTCAAGGATTGTACTGTTGTACCTGCTACCCCTGGGTTCAAGGGTCGTTTCCAGAAACCTTAGCTTGGGGGACTCTATGCGTGACCAGAGCTATATTGGGGCCATATGAGCTATAGTCCAAATTCCTTAAAGGGGGTTATATGGGGAGATATAGGGGACCATTATAGGGGTCATTAAGGGGGATACAAGGAGTTTAGACTATAGCTCATCCTAGCCGGATTGAAGGCAAGCTACCCTGGCACCTTTGATTACAAGCAATTAGGTCAGGCATATCTGCTACATGGATGGAATTCAGGTCATATCTGAAACCCAAAACGCCAAACCTTTGATGAGCGTTTCATATATGATTGCCAGCTCAGCAGGGCCCAGGCTTCCTCTTCGGACCTTGCAGATTCAGTACGAATGTAATCTTCATATTGTCCTTTTGCCGAAGAAATATTCAGCACCCCCAGGCCGCTAACATTAAATGAGCCCTGAATATGCAAGGTTTCTTTTGAGGAACATGTAAGATAAGGGGTTGGGGGGAATGCTACATCCCCAACCCTAAACCTCTAAACCATTGTTGCGGGGAAAGGGTTTGGTTTCTTTGGGTCCAGTCGTAGACAAAGTTGACTTGAGCCAAGGTTGGGATTGTCCTTTCAGCTACTCTCAGATTATATGTATAGTCCCCCTTAAGTAGATAGAATATGGTTCTGGGGAAGTTATAATAAGACCCCCCATATATTCTATCTACTTAAGGGGGACTATACATTTCACAGGACAAAGTTGCAAACTATAATCACACTCTGTGCGTTAGAGTATTCAAAAAGTGGAACCCTTTTAGCCTTGCGCTGCCCTGTCGGCTACGTATGTTTCAGTGCTGGGTCCCTAGGCCTCCAAATGGCAGCTCCGCAATGTGCAGGGAGAAATACTGTTAAGAGGTTGATCCTGGTGAAAGGCCTCTCACTATAAACCAGAGTCCCTACATGCAGTTTCTGAGGCTCCCTAGTGAGCCTCATGCTTCTGCACATCCATTCTTCTAGCACAGCTTTGTCCCACCAGGTTGGGACTTAGGAAACACATGATAGTAGATCTTTTTGGCTTAACAGCTGGGTGAGTACCCTTGTTCTATTGGGGTCGACACAAGCCCTCCAGATCGAAAGTTTCCTTAGACAGCAGCTGGGTGGAAGATGACTCTGACCTAAGCATTTTGTAGCTGTATTCTCAGGTCTTGAGCATCCAATCAAGTGCTACATGCACCAGACGCGGCTTAGGATCCAAGGTGATTTTAGAGCCAAATCATTGTTGCTCAGGACTGTCCATAAGCCCTCCAGCACCGACACCACTCCAACATGAAACTTCAAATGCAAATCCTTTGTCCTTGAATATTACCGCCTACAATACCCACAGCCTGAAACCCTGAATCTGAATCCTTCAAGAAAACCTCTCAGATTTCAACGAGCAGTTTCGCACGCTTGGCGTGGATGGCTCACCAGGTATCGTAACTGCGGCTGCAAATTGAGATTGTCAAATGAACTGGCTACGGAGCTGTATAGGAGTCTACAAAGTCCAACTGCCTCTCAAAATTACGAGACCCCACTTGGGGGAGTTGAAGCAAGATGGTAGGCTGTTTGGGAAAGTATGCGCTAACGGTTAATTACCTAAAGCCCAAAGCACTGAAGTTCTTAGGCCCAAAGCCTTAAACCCAGATCCCAAAAGCGGGCCCTGAACTTGATTTTGCATCGCTCCCACAGAGAGCCACCACTTGCTGAACTTTCAGCTCCCGCCCATCCCCCAAAACTATGGTCCATCGCATGTGATATGGTACAGCTTGCCCTTTTACACTGTTGATTGTTCGTAGCCCCTCGGTTTCAGTTTGGGGGTTCATGCTAGTTTGGTGAAGGGTAACTGTTGCGTCCCTTCAGCCCAAGAAATTGGACTTCAACCTTGGCACACGGGGTTGCCATCGAACGGTTGTTGGTTTCCTTCCACGCAGAAGCTTCGTGGCCCTTATCACTCCAACAACTAATCAGATTTGGAAATTTTCGAAGGTTGGCTGAATGAGTACTGCATACATCCGAAGGATACGCCCAAAGCTAGGCTCAGGCCCATTTTCCCCTGGAATGTTTCTTGCATACGCTGGCTAGGCAACCGCGTGATCAGAAATCTTAATCCCAAAAGGCCACTGCTTAGCAAGGATCCTCAGCTTTTAACGCCTGAGGGAAATCCCATCCCATCAAGAGCCATTCTTTTTCTCTAAGCCCAAACTCACCTGAACCACCAGCAACTGACGCCCTAAACCCCTGGAGCCTAAGTAGTAAAGGGTGAACAACTAAACCGCTTGCATCCCGCGCAGCCAAGGAGGTCCTGGGCAGCAACACGAGCGTTGATCCTGCGAACCCGTCCTTCGCCTGCAAGTCTTCGCTTCAAGCAGTAGGTACAAAACTAAGGATAGTAGTTAATGGGCCACTGCGGCGCTGGTGGCAATTATCATGGTTATGATCGGCTGCGGGTTGAGCATCCGCGGATTCTGGATCTACTTTGCGATCACCCCCTTCTGAAAGCAGACCTGGTACTGTGAAATCATGAGACTGCGTGGGCATTCCTAGCTAGGCCAGGTGTCGGGCACAACAAAGGCCAGCTTTTGAGTACCTTCAAGCTTTGTATGATCCCTATGCAATCCTTAGCTACATCAAGCTTCCGAAATGGCTCCCTGAACCCTGCTGCGCTCCTCCAAACTCATCTGCAGCCCCAAACACGCAAATTTGGGGGGGAGGGAGATACATCTTGGATTCAACCCGAGGTTCGGGACTCTGGACCGCGAGTCCTATGTCCAAGCAAGGGTACACCGCAAGCTGCACGGGCAAATTGCTCACATGGCAGACGAGGAGCTGTGGATGGTATTCAAAGGGTCTGCTAGAGGGCAAGGCATTTGGAGTTCCAGGTGTTGGACTTTCATGGTTCGAGGGTTTGGGTTAAGGGTTTAGTCGGTAAGGTGAAGGGCTGAAGGTTTTGTACTTGAATTGCAAACCGGACGAGCCGCTTTTCAGTTTCTTGAAATAAAATACGGCTTTGTGCAGGACCTGCTAGGGGCTGTTGCTACGTAGGGCTGGCATGTAAGCCCAGTAACAGTGTGATTTTCCATCCTGAATGTTATTTCCCGACAGTCTGCCATAAGAAAAGAGAGTGTAGAAGCCGCGTCACAGAATTCATAATTAGAGTTTGAACCCGCACCCAGATACCCTGAACCCTAAACTTGACCCCCAACAGTTAGCGTGGGTAGGGATTGGAGCCCTTTCCTGCCTTCGTCGGTAAGCAGCAAGACCCCATGGATTGGGATTCATGGTTGCTGACTGGCCTCACAGCTTCGGCCCCCAAAAAAATGGAAAGTAATTATCATGCAGAACACCCGTACCACAAACCCCAAACTGACTAAGACAGTGAATCCCGGCAGAATTGAAGGACGTGCTTGCCCTCGGTAAGCTGAGCATCTTGCAAGCAAAATTTACTTTATGGTGCTTCAGGGGGAGGGGGAGAGTACATCCCTATACCGATCCCTATATAATCCTCAAATGTACCCACTTTGATGGTACCTATATTCACTGCGCCGCTACCCCTTAAGGACCCAGAGGCTTGAGCCTTGGCCTCTAGGGCTCAGGGCTTGGGAAGCCCAAGAACACTAGTGGCAATCTTATTTACCTTCCTTTTTGGCGGCCACTTCTCATGAGACTTTCGAAGCGCTGTTGCAAAATTAAATTCGTGCCCGCGGAGAGTTATGACTTTCAGGATGTGAGCCTGGGAGCGTGTCGAGATTTGCGGTTTGCGGCGCTTCGGTCCGTTGGGGTCTGTAGATTGGGTAGCGTTGTGCCGTAAGTCTTGCAACCTGAATCCTCCTAGGAGATACCTGGGCCGCGGTTGCATGTTTGGGGAGCATGCTGGCTCCCATCTTGCTGACGGTAAGAGAAATGGCTCCACTGCTTGTACACTTCCACCCGCCTACACCCTGAATCGAACCTTCATCCGGACTCCCAAGAGGCTGTCAAGGCAGACTAGAGAGTTCTGCATGTTTACCGGCAGTCGTGATCCAGCTTCCAAAGGGCTACAAGTAAACCCCTTAGCTTGAGCTTCCATTGCAAATTGAGAACGTTTGATGGGTTAGACATGTGGCCCAGAAAACTCCAGCTTTTCCATAGTATCCCCATGAGGAACCTGCTCAAGCAAGACCTTCGACCTCTTAGGTTTCAATGAGCAGTTCCGCGCGCTGGGCATGGATGCAGCTTCGCCACCTATTGATGCTGGGACAGATCCGCTTGAGGGTTTTTCAGGGACTTGGGGCTTTGAGATTGGGGGGTTGACGGTTAAAGGTTTCCGGGGACACTCTATTTTTCAACAGACAAGTGCAATGTCTTTGCTAGGATGCTGATGCGCATGGCTTTGGGGATAGAAGGTTACAGCGGTCCTTCAGGTGTATAAGGACGGTAGGCTGATGCTCATGCGCAATGCCCTCCCCCAAACTGAGATGCATTTTAGACGGTGCCTGAGGCTAGTGTCTTTTTAAAGGTGCCAAAGTGGGCTTTCGTGTTTGTCGGTGCGTGGGTGTGTTGAGCTGTGCTGAGCCCGCGCCATGCTGCACACCGTACTTCTGTCCAAAGTGCGGCCTGCAAGCACCAGCAGAGAATGCAATCCCGATTTGCCTCTGGGTAGTTTCCATGAATACGGTCCCGTAACCTGCCAAATGGAATCCTGCAACCGTAAGCGACAACATAAGAACGCCTGTTCCGCAAGGGTTTCCAGCAACAAAGCCGGCACACCAAGGAAGCACAGTCCTAAGAAGTAGCAAGCCACCCTCATGTCGCTTGCCTCTGGCTAGCAAGTAATGAAGGAATGGATTCTCACGTTAGTCCCTATATCATTCCCAACAATATTGCAGTTTGCATTATTTGCACTCCTGCATTTCATGCTAGCCAGGGGTAGCTTGTTGCTTGGGGGCGCATCTACCCGTCACAACCCAACCATGGCACCCAATGCCAGAACTAGCAGGTGCAAGAAATGTGGCTGCTACTGCTGCAACTACCCATAAGAAATGCAAAGATGACAACTACAATTACTAGTAGCATTTTGGGGGGTTCAAAAAGCGGCGATGTCACTTGCATATCCCCAATACTATCCTCATTATTGGAGGCCTGAGGGGAGACCCCGTTTTTGGAAAGAAGCATCTGATTGAGATTCTGCACTTTTCGCATGCATTCAAAGAATGCAGCCTGACACAGAAGACTATTAAAAACCAGCGTTCTAATCCTAAAACCCTCAGCCTTCATCACATCTTCAAACCCCGGAAGCCTGTGCTGTTCGTGGGTTTAGGGCTTACAGGGATTGTGGCACGAGCAGTGCAAGACCCACCGACCCTGCCCACATTGCACGAGTTTTGGCTGTCAAGGACCAGGCGGTTCTGCCGCTCCTTGTACGCACATAGCTGCTGCTGGAGAAAAAGAAGCGCTAGGGGACCCTAAGGATTTATGGAGACGCGAAGGGTTTTGGGGAGTCCCTATTGAAGGTTCTCGACGAGCATTCTTCAGAAGTACCCATATGATTTCCTGACAACGGTAGCATCTTCTGGCATACCTGGTGCTGTCACGAGAAATTCTAGTAGAGGTTCCTGTCGCAGTCCTGCCTTTGGCCTCCTACAGACCCCGATATTATGACAGATGTCTTGCTTCACCACTGCTCAAGTCGTGTGGTATGTCGTGCATGAAATTCTTTTTGTTAGGAAAGTACCTCCCCAAAACTAGCATGAAAAGGTGCGCTATGAAGACCTCTACTTTCTGTTTCAAATGTGGTTTTTTGGAGTTCCAAGCTTGCCTGTGACAGGCTACACCTTGCACTTTGGGGTTTCTACACGGGGCAACTTAAGCCTACATCCAACACCTAAGCCTGAGAACTCCGAACCTTAACCCCTGGACCTCAAAACATAACATGATTAGTCATGTTTTCATTGCTTTGCAAATGTGTAATGCTTTGATTCATTTGACTAATAAGCAGTGACTTGGTGGTATTGAATGCTGGCCTGGACTGCTTTCTGTCAGAAGACTTGCCGTTGCTGAAACGAGTTCCTTTTGATAGGCGCACCTTTTCTACCGACTATTAGACATATCCAATCCAAGTGTGGTAGATCTTGCGACAGCTGGAGTTTGACACGTGCGGAAAATGTGAGCGATGGTCGCTGCAGAATGAGACGCACAATCGTGGTCTTTTGCATTTCAGCACTGAGTCGTAGCCACCCCATTTGACGGTCCTGTGCTTACGCTATGTCGTCCTCATGGCTAAAGGTGTGCATGCAGAACTGCGTGGAAGCACAGTTCCGCCAATGGAAGGAGGAAAATGTACGCCAAGGCGTTCTCCCAAGACAGACTTCGTCACGGCTGACGCCGTTCACAAAAGCTGGCTGCTGCTGAATCCCAATGCGTCGGCAGATCTGAGGGTGGCCTGGACCTCCCTGCCGCGCACCAAGCAGCGTAAGGATGTGCACTTCGCAACGCAGGTTCGCTCGTGGCTTCTTGAAAACATGGCGCTTGTGCCCGAGGCGTGGTGGCATAGCAAAGGGAGATATGTGAAGAGCTGTCGACTATCACTTGGCCGGTGGCTTTTTGCTAATGTCGATTATTTGCTTGGGCTTTTAAGCTACCTGCGCGCAGACGATGACAAGTTGCCCCTTCCGCTCTTGTTTAGCCCTCCTCCCGCTTACTCCTCGTCTTCTCTCATCTCGATCCCCTCCTTGTCCTAATCTCTCGGGTCCCTCACTTCCTCCCTTTCCTACGTATTTCTTCCCATCCTGGCACGCTTCTCCTTACCCTCATTACTGACTCCTTAATCCGCTGTACGCCTACGTGACCTGCCACCTTCCCAAACCTCAAACTCTAAATCAAAAGCCCGCAGCCTTGTCCTGACTCCTATCTGCTGTTAGTAACACTGAGCTCGAACCATGTACCCCTACCCTTTTGACAAATCCTGAAGGGCTGACGGTTATTGCCCCCGCCCACAGCTTCAGTCCGAGAATCGAAAGTTGTCACATGCAGATATAATCAATAATTACCGATTATAGAGCCAGTATTCAATGTTACTTGATCCCCAAAGGAACTGAGCACTGAAGCGCTAGGGTCGTTTACGCTTCGGTGTTTCGATCTCAGACACAAAATCTTGGCTCCACAAACATGGTTTCGTTAACTCACTAGGATTCAGGCTTCAAGGGAGGGAATCATATCCTTCACTACCTGTTTGTGTCATTTTGGCGACTTACGGCTTGATCTAAGGTGACATACTGAAAGGATAATGTTAACCGACGAAAGGCACGCAGTGCCCGGCAAGTTCACTAAGAAAGCCGCCTGTTCGCCACATGTTCGGCCACATTTGCCTGCCCACTACTCCTACGCACAAAGACCAAAGCCCAAAACCTAGACTCGCGACCCCTGCGCCCTAAAACGCTGCACACCAGAACCAAGCCACTGCTATAAGAACCCAAGAGGACTACTGCAACTCCTTCATATTCTTCGGGTTTTAAATCTGCAAAGCCTACTCCACCTCCACGCGTTAAGCTTTAAACTTCTAAGCCCATGAACTCGAATTCTCTGAACCCCTGTGTTGGCAGCCAAAGGTTTGGCGCGATGGACCGCGACAGCTACATCCAGATGCATGTCCATCGAAGGTGGCTCCCAGCATTTACTTGCTGGTGCGTAAGGGGGAGTGAATAACTTTGCTTTTAGAAGGGGTCATATGGGATGTAAAAGCAGTTCACTCCGCCATTCCTCCCTGAGCACCAGTGAGTTTGGGGGCCTACGCAGAACCCTAGTGAAAGATTTCTGGTTTTTTGAATAAATTGAATTTTGATTAAGAGGTTTGGTGGGAAGGATTTGAAATCAAAGCCAAGCCCCGAGCTCTGGGGGAATTTGGAAAAACCATAACTGTTCTTGCAGTTGTTGATCGGTGTTTTTGGCTTGTTGGTGAGCGTAGATAATGGGGGGGTCCTTTGTGGGGGATCAGAAAAGTCAACGCTCGTGTCTGAGCCAGTGTCAATGTTGCGGTTTCTAAAGGAACATTCAGCATGGGCACGGCTTCTTTTGGTAATCTAATCAGTTCCTGAATACATGTCACCACATGGTAGATGTACAGGAGAATGGAATCACAAAATTGATTATGGGTGTTCGGGCTACGGGGTGTGAGTATTTGCGCTACTACCAATGCAATTACTTTCTCTACCACCACTACCACTACCGCGACCACCACTACCACCACCACCACCACCACCACCACCACGTCACAAGGCCCAAGCAAGCATGAAAAGTTTTCGGAACCACGGACCTTCAGAATGGCATTCAGGTCCCGCGCAGGAGTTCAGCTTCAGTAGAGTTGTGTAATTTGACGGTATGGCGTATGAAGGTCCTGCAGGATTTGTGATATCAGTAGGGCTGTAACCCCTCCCAGTCAGCATGCTCAAGCCCGAAATGCAAAAGTCTGAACCTTTTGGAAAAGCCCTATAGCTGGTCCGCTTCTGCGGTCAACAAGGCGCACCTCATCCAGCTCCCTTTCTAACCGAAGGTTTGTGCTTGCAGCCCTTGACATTTGGGGTTTCTAGGGGCGGAAGTATATGAGAATGTTCTGAATGCATACCGAAAACTGACCCTAAGCGCTCCACTCAGCCCTCAACTCCTACTCCTAAAGCAGAAGCTCCACAAGCTAAAGTCCTGAGTCCCTGAGCTGTACTTCCTAAACCATGACTGCATGTTTAGGAGAGGTAGCCTTCCTGTGGCTATGATTGCAATTGGCGTCCTCAGTCAGACTGTCAGGTTTAGAGGTGTAAAATAACTCAGCCACCCCATGACCCTCCACCGTAGACATGAAAACCTCCCAGCTCCACCTTTCCCACCCTCAACCCTAAACCATAGAGCGTGTTTGTGCGTTGTAGAGTGCCCCTCAGGTTGCATATGCATGTTGCCAACCTTTCGGACGAGGAACGCATTTGGCAGAGTTTAGGGATCAGCATTTAGAGCTGTCAGGCATTAAAGAGCCTTGTGCCACAAATGTTGGTTTCATTCGGGATCTCAGGGTTTGGGGTATGAGGGGCTCAGAGTTCGTATGCAAGGTTTCGAGGTTTTCGAGCAAGCGGAGACTGCACTAGGTTAGTCGTAACGGTCTTCTAGGGTCTCCGCGAGACACTCTTTATACCCATGGGTCAAGTCTGCCCCTAAACTCTCATCCCCAACCCGTATGCGGAGCAGTCAGAGCGTCCCTCTGCAAACCAACGTGGATCTGAAAGAAAGGGCTCAGAAGAGCTGCTGTCCTTTTGAAGGATTATTGTTCGAGGAGGCTAGGGAGGCAGAAGGTGGAGTAATCCTAGCAGTTAGGAAATGTTGGCTAACTGCAGATGAAAGTCGCTAGAGCCATAAGCACAGCCTAGTTTCTAAGTCTTCAGTCTGAGGTAGTCATGCTGGAGTCCGGGCAGCTAGCCTTTAGGTTCAGGTTTACAGTTTAAGGTCGGAAGTGTCCGACCTTTGAGTCACACACCCTGGCACACACCACCTTCAAGCAACAGCCTGACCGCTATCCTCAACGCAAAGCATAAAATCCTAGGCCTTACATACTCTGAGACCCCAACCCTATGCCCCCAATCCCCTGGCATGCAACAAAAGTCTTCGCATGGCAGGATGTATCGAACATCGGCAGACAGAGCGTCCTGGATGAATATGTGAATTCCGAAATTGGGGGGGGGGCTCCTTTTCTTTAGGGCGCCCAAAAAGACTCCCCACACTCTTTTCTTCGGGCTGCTAACAGAAGGAGACCAGCCGTATTTCATGCAGAATCTTGAGTTGGCTCTTGGTCGGGGAACTTCGAAAGACTCAACAGAATTGCAGTGTCCGTCTCGCCGCTTGTGAGGGAAGGGGGCCTAAAGAAGGCCCCGCAACTAGGAGACATGGTCTATCCCAGGTTTGCTCCAGAAGCATGATTGAATAAATTTACTTGCCAGTCAGTTGGACAGATTCACAGCTTCTGAAAATTAATTCTGTATGCCCCTAGGGAACCGGCCAAACCGGAATCAAACTGAGGAGTCTAAGAATGTCTAGATGAAGGACCGTCAAGCCTTGAGCACTGAAGTCAGCCGAGCGCTCATCCCAACACCTCGAGGCTTCAACGAGCAGTTCCGAATGCTGGGTGTTGATCAATCCTCACCCGTCTCGGCGGACGCTCAGAGGGCATTTGATCAAAATGTATAGCAGTGCCGGTTTCTCCAGTGCTGTTTGTTTGGGGGGGTCCCCCAAAAGCAAGGATCCAGGCCATTCTGCCATTCCTTCTCCATAGTGCTCCAGGCAGCCTCTTGACGGGGACTGGCCTGCCCGCCTGAAGTGTAGTTTCATCAAGTGTGCGAAGCGGCATGCAGTCGTCTCTTGACAATTTAGGAGGGCAATCAACCAGTGTAAGGTTGTGAAGGATATTGTAAGGGCGTGAAAACCGTCCAAAGCCCTACCTATGTCTTATCAATTCTGGCCCTCGACCAGCGGAAAATGTTGTAGCAAGAGTGTAGAAAATTCTGTAATGATATAGAAATAAACATAGAGGTACAGACATGTCTTGAGAGTCGGGATGACCTAACCGGCAGTACTTGCAAAGGTACCCAGCTGAACCCTGGATTATTAGAGGCTTCCAGCTACAAAACACAAACACCTACACTCTAACCCCATGTAGAGCCTTTTCGGTGGCAGAGTAGAGGTTGTCCCAAGCCATCTAGAGCAAGGCCAGATGTGGCTTTGGGCAGATCCTTAGCCCAAGAAAATCTGGAAACGAACAACAACTTTCAAAAGCCAGGAGTCACAAACCTTGCCCCTCCAGAGAAATCCCTCGTCCGCCGTTTTAGAGTGTTAGGCTTCAGCGTCTGCAGAATTGAAACCTTTCAGGGTCAGGGCTCTGAGGGGTTCGCGTCGGCGGCTTCCCCATTTTTGCTCCTGAAGTCCGACGAAGGAAGAGCTTCGCTGGCGCTTGAGGGAGCAGGCCCGGAGCCATTCCCAGAAATGTGCTCTTAAGTTTCTCACACACCAGGGGGTTTCTCATAGTGGTGGGAGGGCATGGGCCGCGTTGATTGAAATGGTAGTTGCCATATTGGGAAAGTTGGAAGTTGCAGGAACTTTGGCACGGTCGCCCTTGCAACGCAAGTTGTCTTCAAGCACATGTTTGATCGCAACTGGGGAAGGAAACACTCATATTAAGTCACCGGGAGTTCACTTGTAGTTGATGGGAGAAATGCTGCAAATTCCAATGTCCCTAACCTACTCAGAATTTCAGCAGTTTGGAGGCCACAGGTGGTGCTAAATTTCTTCCATCAACTCCAAGGTTGTTAAAACCTGTCCATAAAATTACAGTAGTGAATATATGAATCTATTCCCCATATGGTGTATTCCTTGATTCCCTATATTACCCGTATGTAATTCCTACACAACCCTATATTGCCCATAGATTTCCTATTACTAACTCCCCAGTAGGTCAAGCCTGAGCTTGGAGGCAAAGCCAACACCAACCGTTGCGCCGCTGCGAGGCCAAATTCTTGTTGGTTCTTAGTAGGGAATATATTGGGATCACAGAGGGATAATTTATGGAAAAGAAGATGGAAAGTATTACATTCTAATATACTGTATATTAGGGCTATAGTAGGGAATATAGTGTATAGGGGTTATATAGGGCTTACATTACCCTATTCCCCACTAAGAAGCAGTAAGTACTTTGGAGTGTACCGTTGAAAGTTGCGGCTTGTTCATTTCAAGTTAGTAAGGCCCTGGATTTTCGGGTCTAGGGCTTTCTTGCTTAAGCCTTAGGATTTGGAATTTAGAGTTTTTTGTGCGTAGCATTCAGGATCTGTGAGTTTCTCGTATAATTCTTTCATTATCTCCCAAAGAGGTCCACATCCAATTCTGCATGCCATAACCCCTTCATCACAGCTTATGATTCGCGGATGCGTAGCGGCAATAGGATTTTGAGAAATCGCCATCTGGGTTTGGTTGTTGACACAAGGTTTAGGCGTCATCGCTTCGCGTTTCAGGCAGAAAGGTCCAAAAGCATTTACACTTTCTTCTAGTGGCTTGGAAACAGCAACATTGAGCTGGGGCTTGGCACTGTTCCCTTCGTGTTCCTTGAGGTTGAGTGTGTTTCGTGGCTTCTTACGGATAGCCTGCGAGGGACTGACAAAGATGTTGGGCGTGACGGATTCACAGATTATTACCCAAGCCTGATGAGTAGCCAAAGAGAATTCAGAGGATGCGAGTTCTCACACCAGAGTTGTGGGCAAACCTAAAACCCCAAGCCCTAACAAACCTTAAACCCTAAAACGCACCACCCTCCCTGGCACTTAACTCATCCCAATTCAATTCGCCGTCTTCTGCCAGGGCTCAGCCGCGCTGACTACATGCAGCAGCCTCTTGGACCTGCAAAATGTGCCTCTTTCCAGGCTTAGGTCTCCCGAAACCCCAGCAAAAAGAGGATTTTGGTATCCCAACCCATAATACTAAGAGCCCGATCAGAGCCATATGATGGTTTATTTGAGGCTTGGAGTTGCCGCAAAGTGGTGATTACGCAGACAGGAGAAGATATTGAAGGGCCCTAAACAGGCAGGGCTATCAACCTTGGATGCATTTGGGCACAAGGAAGTGTGGCGGATTCCTTAGTGAGACCTCGCCATCTCAGAGGCAGTGTGCATAAATTTGTTTCATCCGGGAGTGAAAGTGGAAGATCCGCTCTGGCTGGTTTGGTTCCCCGTTACTTAGGGGATAGCGAATCTTTGCAAGGCCAGGCTAGATGTATGGAAGCTTTCCAAGGGTTGTTTTGGCTCGAGGGGGTGTAAAGCTTGATCAAATTAGCTCAAGCCATTTTCTGAATCCGAGTAAGTATGCTCTGTAAGCTTTAGGCGCTCACAGCCTGCAAGATGTGTATGTATAGGCTGACACACCCATGCCCCTGCCGTGTCCTGACCCTTTGCATGTCCAACCCGCAAGGCTTCAGCAACTAGGGGCCTCGTGGATGAACCTGCCCGAAATTAACAGTATATGCTTATCTGTTGGCACCAGGGTTCACCGTCGTTTCTGAAGTGGTCTTGTAGTCGCCTTCACAATGCACTCATCCCTACACCCAGATCCTTAACTCCTGACCCTGAACTTGGAAGCCCAGACCGTAAACCCAACCCATCCAGAATGAGCGAAGCAAAACGGACCTTGAAGCCTAGTGCTCAAGCCCAATATCCCTGAGGTGCATCCACCGAAAGCTGCATTCGCAAGCAGCCTACCTCAGCTGCAGCCTTAATCGGATGGTTTCGGGCTTTGGGGGTTCCAGGCTTTACTCGTTTTAGATTTGAGCTTTAGGGTTCAAGTTTGTAGGGTGTTTAAGGTTTGAGATGTTGGGGGTTTAAGGGTCCAGGCCTTGTGCTCTGGAGCTTCAGAAGCCGACTACAAAGCCAAAGCTCCGCAAACAGCAATGGAACCACAAGAGGGGTTACCAGTGCATCCATGCCCAAACCCTGATAACGTTCGTGTTTCGAGAGCATACAGAGCATTCACGCCCCCACCATATGCCTTGAAATGACCTCGGTGAATCTTAAGCTTTGTTGAAGTTCTATGTTAGTTCAGGAAAAAGTGTCCTGCATTCCTGTCCTTGATTGTCTTCGTCTCGGCATGAGACCACCCTGAATTCCACAGCGTGAAGCTTCAGCCGAGGGCCACAGCTCCGTCTGCTGGGTGAGTCAGAAAAACTGTAAGGCAACAGCACGGGACAACTTTAATCGTCCGTATGTTAGGCTTACGAAAGGCAATAAACTGAATCAAGATCCCTCTACGATTTTTTGATAGTGGGGTCCTGCAGACAGGCTCCTCCAAACAGAGCCCTCAGTCTTGTGCCCCATCAAAGTCAAGCAAATGGTTTCGGCTACCTGAAGATTGGCCAGCGCCTCGCTCTCACACCCAGCACTTAGAGGCTCAGGGTAGCTGTCACACGCTTGTATGATTCGAAGCCCTTCCACATACATATACATATACATATACATATACATTTATATATATATGTAGGGCAACCTTACTACGGGGAGGTACCACTAGTGCACGAACAGTTTCTTGCTAAGTAGGTCTTAGGTATCCCGGACATCCAGGCATCCCCTGCAAGTGTAAACTGTGATGTGGCAAGTCGGTTCAAAGATTTGCAATGGTAGCCTCAGAGGACAGAGGATCTTCATTTACACGTGTTGGAGCCGTGAAACGAAGACGAGGAAGACGTCCTGACACCATAATAGCGCACATCATGAAATATTGCCTTGGGGCTGCTCATAGAGCTAGTTTAGACCAAACAAGAAGATTCGATTTTACTTGTAGGATCCTGCGGATCCTAGTCACAAGAGCTCAGGAAGTCTCAATCCGACAGCCTCAAACCGCGAGACCTTTCCAAAGCCCGAGAAATGGGAGATGGCTCAGTATGAGGGGCTTCTCGAAGCAACTAATGTTGGGGGACTCCAACAATCTCCGTATAATCCCTGTATTCCCAGGGTAGCCCGTGCATGATGCTCAAGAGGGACGCTGGACAATGCTCTGCCGATCCTCATATATCCTTGTTCAAAATCCCCAACCAGAAGCTTTGCAAACATCACCCTGGATGCTGCATCCTAAAAGAAGCCTGAGCCCTCGACTCCGCCATCCCGCAACTTGCTACAATCCGCTCAGAAACCTATTGCAGCCACATGGTCTCCCCATTCCGCTTTCCCCCCTCAGCACTAGGAAGACAAACCCCATGAGGCGATCAGGAGTTGACGGAGGTAGGCGAGAAAAGCTTCAACGAGCAGTACCTCGGGCTTGGAATTTGCGTGTGCAGGTTTTTGGTGACGATCTATAGTTGAGTGTCTGGGGTCTAGGGCTTAGGTCTCAGTGTTCAGGGTGCAGTGATCAGGATTCAGGGTTGAAGGCCCTCTGGTCTTGGATTGGCCCTTGTCTTCCCTCACGCTTAGTCAGGAATCAACTAATAGGATGATGGGCCACAACTGTTTAGTGTTGTCAGAGTAGTGGGGAAATCGGGATGAAGTCCTTCATCTGCTATCAGCCAGACGCAAGCTGTGTGGGTAGTAGCGATCAAGCTTGGGTTGCTAAAGGCCTGTTTCAGGGCTGAAGGTTTAGAGCAATGAGTGGAAGTTTAAATCTCCAAGAGGGCAATCCCAACAGGTTGTCAGTTTTTTCTCCCACAGAATCCGAACATCGCTCTGTTGGTACTCTAGGCTTCCAGGATGAGGCTTAGCGTGGTAAAAGGTCGGGTTTAGGTATAGGGTTGGACTAAGAATCCCGATGGGCAGGCATGACATCTTCGATTTCTTGTGACAGTTCCCGTTTGTCATGCGTGCTTTAAAGGCAAGAAGTGTGAAGGTCACACTTGTTAAAAAGCAACTCACACAAAAGCTCCAGCAGTTTTGGGAATCGGGGATGTCACTCTCAGCTACACACTTCTTTTTTCACGGTTAAGGGTTGTTTTCGGAGCAGCTAGGCAACTGTAGTTACAAACCTCGAAGCCAAAACACACAAATCCTGAAGCAAGATAACTCCCCGAGCCTAGCTAGAGCCCCCGGAAGCTAAGCCCCCGTGAGTACTTGTGCATGATAATCACATGAAGGATATAATGCCTTGTTGTACATGTCCTAGGTCCTAGGCTGCTATTTGCTTAATCCCTGAGACTTTCACCACGAAAAAAGCGAAGCGAAGGTTTCCAGCGCTGGAAGCGGCATCTCAGCTGAAATACAGGAGAAGGCTTCAGTAGCTAGGGCAACGCAGGGTGCATAATACCATCACTTCAGTCTAGGATTCCAGGATAGAGGTTTGGCGTGGTTTATTTTTCGGATTTAGGTTGAAGGTTTGGACTCAGAATCCTGATGGGTAGCAGTGGTCTGCGATTTCTTGTGGCAAGTCCGGTTTCTGCACGCCTGCGCACCTCAAAGGCTAAAGAAGTCCAAAGATCACACCTGGTGAGGTCCGTGCACAGCGCAGATCATCATCAAGGTCTTATGAGGGAAATCGTGCACCCACCTAAGTAATTAACCTAAATACTATTCTTGGAACCTTTGCTGATGCAAGATGTCCTCCGTCAATAATCTTCACCAAAACATCCGCCACCACGTGGTTTGAGTAGCACATCTCACAAGTAGAAACATCCCCTCTGCCCTGGAGAAACACTATGTCTGTGGGTCGACTGGTGAAGCTGGGGTTCAAAACAAAACCGTGCTCGCACCGAGACATTGCAGCTGAGGGTGTTGTGGTAGAGTTCTTGTCTTATGCGCGTCTTCTCCTTCAGAAAAAGATTCTGCTGAGGGGCCGCAGCTGTGCTAGGGTTTCCAAGTGCCTTGTGTAGCACTAGGATCTGTATCATGAGGATGCAAAGAAAGGTTTATTGTATTGAAGCACTGGCCTAATGAATGCCTAGGTAAGAATTTGAAAGCCCCCAAAAGAAAAATGTCAAGAGGTCTCCTCATAAACGCTCTGCGAGACTAGTAGTTGTCCCAAATTGCCATTTGTCGCATGGAGCCCAGGTCCTTGCAAAGAAAAAAGCTTCAGGGGGCAAGGGCAAGTCCCTACCAGCGCAGCTGCTGTCCTGAATGGTGGGTTTGCTTAGGGTTGCCCATCAGGTGAGGTTTCCACCAACATGTCCTGACCCACGGACATGAAAGCCTTGAATCGGACACTTTTCTCGCGCCAACGCTTACCTATGACCGAAGGCTTGAATCCATGTACCCAAATCACAAGCTGCAAGCTGTTTGTTGCATACCAGGCCCTCACACTCCCTTTCAACCGCTTAAACCTCATCCCTGATCCCTGCTGTAGACCCCAAACCTAAATCCATATATACTGTACTATTAGGAGGCTAAGTATCAGCATAAGTCTTTTGAAGATATGGGCACCCTCAAGGGACCCCATAGGAACATGTAGGGATTACACGGGGCCAATTCCGCGAAACTCCCAGCCTGTGACACTGTATGAGTCCGGCACTGGATCCCTATACTTGTCCCATACATATATATATATGGACATATACATATATACCCTCATTACTTGGAGGGTCCGGGGGACTTAATAAGTAAGTTAAGGATAGGGATGAAATGGATTACTACATGGGTTATAGGGGTCATTCATCTACTTACTACGTCCCCTTGACCCTCCAAGTACAGTCCTTGTTTCCCCGCCAACTCACTTTGAAGCACCAGTAGGCCTTTTGCCTGAACCCTAAACAGTGTATCAGTTTCCATTGCTCTTGCCCACTTCCCCTTAAGCTCCAGAAAGCACTTCGATTCTAGATAGAGTAGTAGTTTCTTGTCCAGCATGCAGGTTTTTCTATGGTGATACTGTATTAGGGGACGTGTGCCATGTTAATGGCACGTTGTATTCGCAACGTATGCGTTCAGAAGAACAGAACCTTCAGAATCTTACTTTGTTAAACCACTAAAACATCCTTTGTGAGAGCTTCAGGGTAGTGGCGGTTTCCGCATTGGCCCTGTTTGGTGGCCTCGACCGCGACTCTTTCATGATGTGACTCGGAGGATTTATCATGGGTTCAGGCGAGCCACCGGTGTCACAAAAGGGTTTCAGGGCCTCTCAGGAGAAGTTAAAAATTTGGGCACAAGGTTCAGGGTTGAGGGGCTGTGGTGGGTTGGCCTTAAGGTTTGGGGTTGATTCTCACGAATGCCCTCTGCTCGGTTGAAAAGAGATGGAGAGTTTCTCATGTAAATTCCTCACTTCCCACCAGGGGGAACGGCTTAGGGGTGTTTAAGGTTTGGAGAAACTTGAGAAACTCAAGGAAAACGCGCCCCAACAGAGGGAGGATAGCTAACCTGTGGCTCCCAATGAGTCCTCATGAGACTAGTGCAAGCAGCTTCAACCCATCTTGCATGTCCATTTGCGTCCAGCTTCGGCCCCGAATGTCATGCTACATGTCAGGGAGCTTCTTACTGTTGTTGGTTATTGGGAGTTCAGACCCCCAATTAGAAAAACCGCGTAGAGTTGGGGTTCCCGGCAACAGGTAGGGTTCCAGTGTTGAGGTTTAGGCCTGCGAAGATGGCACAAAGTTTTCATGGTGGTTGGAGTGTTTGCGATTTGGGGATTCCCCTAAATTCGTTATACGGGTCTGGGAAGAGTAATTTAGGCCAAGTCCTATGTAGGGTTGAAGAGCCTTAGGAAATGGGTGGTGTAGGGCAACTGGGCAAGTAGCTGGTACGACGACAATCCTCGTACTATTGTGAGCTTTTGGGGGTTGTTGTGGCTCAGTAGGGCTTTCGGGGTTTCTTTTTTGCTTGGTGGGGCATATTAGGAGGCGTGTGATAGTTCCAGCCTTCCACAAGCCGGTACTGGGTCATGAGCACACATGTTGTATTCTGCAACATGTACCCTCAAGTTTAATCCCTGAACTGCAATTCCCAAAGCCTGGACCCCTGAGCAGCACCTAAACCTTTAATCCCGAAACCTTGAACCCTGAATGGGCCAAGGGCCCACCATAAACACGTCAAGAAAGGCATGTCTTGCAAAAGTTGCGACCGACATTCTCTACACAAGAGCCTTGCAAAAAGCTTAACAACCCCAAAGAGCCACAGTGGCAAAGGCAAAGGGTTCATAAACGTCTGCACGGCTCGGAACTCAGCTTTCAGGGATATCAAGCACTGCGGTTAGGGTTTAGGGTTTGGGGCTTAGGGCTTAGGGTCTTTAAGGGGAGACCATGCTGAGGCGTTTCTCACAAGCATGTGCCTTTTATAAAACCCTCAAAAGTCAAAGGCACACCCCAACCTGGAACCTGCACAAGATCTACACATGCCCGTGGCCCACGCCAAAGGTCAAAGCCCTCAGTCCCAGAAACTAGACCCTGACGGTTTTTGCATAGCGTTTTCAAGATGCGTCTTTCATGAAGCTCTTCGATGAGTTTTTGTGCAGCGCAACGCCGCTACAAGCAGAACTTGGGCTTGCACCTTCAAGCTGGAGTCTGCAACCCAAGTTCTACCAGAAACTAGACCCTGGGCCCAAGATCCTAGCCCTTATGCGGCATGCTTCATGAAAAGAGTCCACACACTGTTCACTGTTTAAGGTTTAGCAACTTCGGGTCAGTGATTTGGATGGCTCAGACTTTGGACTTCGATATTTACAGGGGATGGGAGCTTCCCGAGTGTTAGGTGACAAGGGCTTGGTGCCTAGCTCCTTGGGCTCAGACGGTTTCCGCGTGTCAAGGTGTAGGCTTGAGGTGGGGTGATGGGCTGGCGCTTTCAGGTTTTAGTGTCTTAGAGTATATGCTCCAGGGACAGTCGAGTAAGAGTTAACATTCTTTGGAAAATCACATGTTGACAGAAAAGAGTGACAGGAAGCTTGCCCCAATTTTCTACAACAAAGAATGCCTTTCCACAGCCGCCACAATAACACCCTGAAGCCCCTGAGCCCTCAGCCTCGAACTCTAAACCCTAATCTCCAATCTCTTCTCTCATAGCCCCTTGATTCGTAACTCTCCCCGAAAGAAGGCTTTTCTGGAAGCCAACATCTTGAGGTCGAGCCGAGCGTCTCGATGATGAGAGCCTAGCCAAGCGACTTGGCAGTGATCTTGGCCTTGAAACCCAGGTAGGTAGTTACCAGGCGGGTACCTCATATAAGACTCATAGAAGGCTTCTGTAAGGGTAATGCGGTCTATATAGGCTTAATCTAAGGATACCCACCTGAAAACTACCCACCTGGGGGTTCCTTGATGCATCTAAGGTCCTAACCATGGGGTCCTTAATACAGACCCCTGCCTGGTTCCTAGATTCTAGCCATGCTCGCCGCACTGGGTTTCTGGGTTTTGTTTGGGAACACGAGAAGTAAACAAGGACCCGTACCAGGGGCCCATGGTGTCAAACGGAGAGTCTCATATTTCTGAATGGGGAAGCGAAAATGTAAACTGCTTCATTATGTGGGGTCTGGGATCGGGGGCCTACTTCAGTGGAAAACAAATGAAAAAGAGATTGGAAGATTAAATTGATTTTTTGGTATATGGTGGTTTCTCAGGATTAAGGGCCACGGCCTTGGTTGTGGGGATTACGGTTTAGGGTTAGGAACGAACAGTCATGTTTGAGGATGGGGGCATTTCTGGTCAAGGGTTGAGGATACTGGCTGTGGGGTCTACAAGCTGAACTAACATGCAACCGCAGGAGCAGGCCGGCAAAGACTACTCTCAATTTCAACGGGTCTATATGAGTCACCAGGTTGGTTGTTTTTGAGAAGGGTAGGGCGTGAGCTGTGCGGGCTCGGAATCAGATAGTCTTAATTAGGCCTAGGGATGAGGTTTAGTTAACCCTACAGCCTGAATCCTAGGACAGGCCTAACAACCCCCAGGAGAAAACCAATCGCTCCTAATCTTTCGAGTTCTCCATCCGTATATCACATGCGATAAATATATACATATATATATATATGCACCCTAATCCTTAAGCCCTCAACCTGAGATATCTACCTTTACTTGGAAATGCAAATGGCTCATTCACAGGTGTATGTGTATTGACATGTCAACAAAGAGATATACATGTATGCATTTGTACATACATATGCATAGGCAAATAAGTGCTCATATATCCTTAGAGGCGATCCTCAACTCCCAAACCATATACTGCAAACCCTCAGCCCTGGATTCCAGACCCTAAATCCAAAGGCTTGGGCGGCTCTCCTTCAACGAGCAGTTTCCCACCATGGACCAGTTAGACGGACTAACCATGGACTTTCGCCAGCAACAGAGTGCTTCAGGGTTTAGAGCTTGGTGGCTTGGGTTGGGGATTACCATTCGTGGCTGAGGGGGGGTTGAAAACTGGGGATCTGCTTGGAATCAGAGTGGGCTTACTTGCGAACCTGTGAAGGTATCTGTGGGTGGTGAAATCTAGAAGGCGGCTGAAACGGTATACCTCACTGCTTAGGACCTAGGGTTCAGAGATGTGACTTCGCCCTCGGGCTTTGGGCTTACAAATCGAGGGGGCCCAAACATCGTTACAAACATAGAAACCCATGCAGCCTTCTCTTGAAAGGCAGTAGTCTTTATAGGGCCCCTTTTAAGAATTCCGAATTAGTTCGTTAGAGAGGAAGGTGTGATTTGATGAACTGGGCTCGTTGAATCTCCTCTCACAACAGCATTGGTAAACTTGCAAAGATGCTTCGACATGTCAGAGATGCACACCAATACTCTTGATGGAGACGATCCTGCTTTGCTCTAGGTATACATAATTCCCACGGTGCAGGTTGTTGAGTTCATGCAGGATTTTGTGCGTCTTGTTTGAACATACAGCGCCGCGCAGCGATCAGGGCTCAGATTGCAGGGCCTTCAGGTTTCAGGGTGTAGGGTGTCAGTTTAAGGCTTCTAAGGTTTAGGGTTTAGGGCTCACAGAGTAGGGTTGAGGGAAGAGGGGATAGCGTAGAGGGCTTGCAGAATCCGACAGTGGTCAACATTTTTCTGTAGCCCCTTAGCCGCCAGCTTTCCACTCCATTTCGAAGACTACTAGACCCCCACAGTTTTGCACAGTGGGCTCAATACAGGTGTTGCCTGCCCTTGACCGAATCATGCAAACTCGACACTGTTAAGCTCAAAGAATTCAACCCTATAGTATCCCAAGCTACAGCCCCCAAACCCACCGCACATCAACTACTAAGCCCTGGAAACCATGAACCCTACCCTCACCCAAACTTACATGGAAGCCCACATGAAGCCTCGTCAAAAGGACACCAGCTTTTGAAAGGGCCCCTTTTGGGCCTTCCATGTTTTCTCGAAGAGGAAAATGCCAAACCCTAGATGGTCACCCGTCCTGCAAGGTTTCATAGCGGCGGACAACTGAGGTAGCTGATAGTAGCCTTGACTCCTGCCAGTTTTAACTATTTGAAGTCACATTATTCTAGTTAAGTTAAGTCATTGCAGTAGTACTGGAATTCGCAGCAAGTAAGAACATTCCAGGTTGGTAGCATAAACGTAGCATGGCTGTCTTCAGCAGCAATTCTGCCTCTGTTGTTTTGTAAGTAACCCTTCAGACGGTAGCAGCGATGAGCTTGCCAGCTTGCAACCAAAGAATGCTCCCGGCATTGGATTACGTCAAGTAATCAGGCTTGCATGGACACTGATAGTGGACAGGGGTCGGCAGCTCGTCCCATTGTCACAACTTGTCCCTTCATATCATCAGGCTTGCTTGCTCAGCTCAATATTTCAGCAACTGTGCCTAGAGCACTGCTCCTGAGTGGAATCTTGGCCCAGGAAAAAGCGGACACGGCAGCCCACTTTGTTCCAAAGTTTGAACCTCGTAATCCCATCGGACTGGCAACGCAATGGTCGGTACATGATAGCAGTGGTAGTTGCTTGACTTAGCAATGACAGGCAACCCCAACACAGGACAAAACGAACAACGTTAACGATATTCTTGCTAGTTTAGCTGCAATGGACCGATGCAATGTTCGAGATAATAGTTCATCCGACAGCTGTGGAAATCTTATCCGGGCGACACGTGCCCACAGAGCAGAGCAGCGTCAGTGAAAAAGGTGTCCTGCGTTTGTTTGCACAAGGTTCAGGGTTAGTGTAGTTTGAGACACTAGCCTAAGCCAACCCTAAACTCTACTTGGCATTAGGGGCTAGGCCTTGGAAACTCTACTCTAATTTATTGGACTGCTTTGCTAGTGGTTTCCAGATCAGCTCTGATGTGCTTCAAATACTAGCGGTCTGTAGCTCCTGAACAGGTCACTGCGGCCATGTCCAGTGTGCTGCAAAGTCGTTCATTCGGGTGTTTCTCAATCAAACCCGGCCCAGAGAATGCTTGGTTTAGAGGGGCCTGCGGAGGCCTCGGCAATCTCCATATACAGTAACACCTATGTAATGTCTACATATCCCAGCTCCCAAAGGGTCCTCCTTTTTCAGAAACAAAGATCGCAAGTTCCCAGACCGAAGCCTGAATCCTCGCTCCAGAAGTAGTAATTTTGATGCTTGCAACCGAACGAAACACTGATGCGGTGTAAACCCTCAGATCTTAAACAGTTACTTGCGAGTCAGAGGGGCTCCACCTTTATCGTTACTGAAAGATGGTAGTAGTAATAGTCAAATAGTAAGAATTATAATAGCTTCGGATTTTGCATTTGGATGGTCTGGTTTAGGAAGATCAGACGTTTGAAGTTCTGGGATTTCACTCCCATCCGCAGACCAGGCAAGCTTGATCGTTGGCTGCATTACTTCTCCTTAATTACCTTCAGGCTGTAAAGAACGGGCCACTGGAGGTTAGAGACTTGACACCGGTAATGTCCAGCACTTTCCATGGACTCCATGGTATGGAGTGCTTTTATTCATCAAGAAAAGCATTACATCTGAAGCCCAGACGTCCAAGCCCCAAGAGCACGAGCTATCAGCAAGCGAAAGCGATCTGCAACGCGATTTCTTCCGACCCATACAGAAGCAAATCTAAGCTCAGAAGTACAGCTCCTGTAGACCTGAAGCAGGGAACCTTAACGCCAATTGCAGCGAGGTGGAAGCATGACGAAGCTTGAGAAATTGCCTTCATCTGGACTATATCAGTCCTGGGATTTGTAGACGAGGAGGCACTAAACAGTGTATGCAAGGGTGGAAGCTCAAAGCCCTTGAACCTCCCGACCTGGACCGCACAAAAGAACAGGTACGCGAAAATGCTGCAGTTGCTGCCTGCAACTGATATAGAAACCGCCAGGCAGGATTTTGTATTCACATAATTCGTATGATGGTTTTTTTGGGTGGGTGCCAAGTATTTATCAAAACCCCATGAAGTAGTTGCCATGGTTTTTTTCCCTTCCCTGGTACTCCTAAATCAGGGCTTAGGACTTCAGAGCTGTTGGATCCACTTAGGTTCTCATCCTGCGGACTCTTCTTCTGCAAGCATGGGGGGGTTCCCGGGGGGACCAGGGAAGTTTAGGGACGTGTGAGGCCTGCAAAGGAAAAAGAAATTCGTATAGCATTTCTCCGTAAGCTCCATTTACTGCAGGCCTCCGATTTTGGGAAATGTAGGTTTGGGATTCAGAGCTTTCGGCTGACCATGATTTAAAGTTTGGGGTTTTCAAGGGTCGAGGGATTCACGAAGGCGGCTAGCTCTATGTGAGGCTTTAGATTGAGTGAGGGTGCTGATGATCACTCTGTGAGTTTCCAATGAAGCTCCAGGGCTCGAGGCTCAACTTCTTGTGTGGTCTGGGCGCCTGTTGGGCTTTAGGATGATGCAGCTTCGTGGCCTTGCAGTGGTACTCTTGGTATTAACGATCCCGCATGACTTGAGTCTACCCTAATATCGCTGTAAGGTCTTGTGGTATCCACCGCACGCTTCAGATGAAGGACGCTCATACCCTTAAGTCCATTTGCCTAGAGCTTAGTAGCTTGAATCCAGGAAATACTAGGTATGTCCTCCTAAATTGCAAGAAGATGGAATGGTAGCTAGCTCGTGTTCCAAAGACCTGTGCGTTATCCGGCTCCTTGCCAGAGACTCTGTATACTTCAGGGGGGTTATGTGTTTCTTGTATATAGACACAACGGAGTACCCAAATTGTGTCGTGTCCTGCTAGGCCTATTCAGGACTAGGTTTAGAGCAGGTTGGTGGGTCCTAGGCCTTTGAGCACGGCCGTCCATATGAAGAGCAAGAAGCTTCTGAACAGCCACAAACTGCAAGGCTGATACCAAATCCCAGGGCATTGCCACTGTCGCAGCCACAATTCGCCTTGAAAACCCTACCACCCGAAACCCTGAACTCTAACATCCTGAACCGGTAAAGCAGGCCTCCGGCAGAGCACCTGAAGTACGATGCCCTGCTGCGTGTGGAATGGCGCGGTGCTTTGCATGTCAAGTCTTGCCAATGTTTTAAAGGCTTAGGCAACACGATGAGTTTTGCCACGACGGTGCATTTTCTTGCCACAGCATGACAATATATCATTTCAGTCATGGTTTTGTTCGGAGTTGGCGCCTTCATGATTCGGAACTTAGTCGCGGACCTAGCATTTAGTGCTTCACGGTTTGGATCATTCATTGCCTGAAGGCTGCAAACAGCCCAAAGTAGATATTGTTTAGAAATTTCAGGGCCCAAAAAACAGAGGCTGTTGTTCAAGGAGCTTTCGACTGTCTTTGCATATTTCTTGGTAAAAGATTTCGGGGCTAGCATTTGATGATTCGGGATATAGAATGCCGAAAGGCCGCCCTCAGTATAGGATGATGATCTTGCTTACTGCTTGTTCGTAGCGAATGGATGAAAGCTATCAGATTATTGGGTACCACAGGGATCTATTCCTCCATTCCCTACTAACAACCAGCAAGCTTGCTGCCCTCGAGGATCCCAGGGATCAATAGGAGTTCTATGGGCAGTACAGCAGTCCTGCCTGGTTGGAATAAGTTGTCAAGCGGCACAATCCTAATAATACCCAATAGGCAATCTGCAGTTGCAAGTCTCCAAGGCACTAGATTGCAGGGGTTCTTCTCTTGAGGAACTCCCATATCGAAAGAGGAGACTGTGGTGACTTGCTTGCCCGTCATGACTTAGCCTCTTCATGCATGTTGTTGTTGTAGGTCGACGACACACCCATTGTAAGGATCCCGCAATGCCTCTGGGAATTCTATAGATCCAGATATTTAGGGCTGGATTCTTAGATTGTACCTTAGGGGCTTAGAGAGCCCCCTGAACAACAACGGCTCGGAGACATTGGGTGTGGATGGATTATGCGCATATCATATGCAATATATAGGTGTATACATAGACTGTAGTTTTGAGTTCAACATTTGCAAATCGTCTGAACTCCTTGCCCTCCTAGACTCTAGAACATTCTGTTGCTTCCCACTACGCACACTGTTTGCCTTCAAGCGAAATGACTCTGGCGTTATACCACAGTGCCTTTCAGAAAACGACGAAACATGCAAATGATTGTCCTGCATGTACCTGCAGGATCACATGCTAATCCCTCAGCCCAAATATCCACCTTCAAGAGTAAGCCAGTAACCATGACCCTAGACCAGCAACCCCACTGCCAGAATTCTCAACCCAGAAGCTGAAATCTAAACTGGACAGAGGCTCCACCTCAGGGGATATGCCTTATAAAGAAATAGGACAGGCTCCCGTCCTGCTACACCCTATGCCCATTGGGGTATACCTCAAAGTCTGGGGAAAAAACCGTCAATGTAGCCCACCGCCCTCTCTAAAACCAGCCTAAAAGCATGTTTTACCCCTCTGGCATCTTACAACAGCATCCTGCGATATCGTTGGTTGGTTGGTTGCGCGGATGGCGCTCAGATAGATTTTTAAGTAACGACTTGGTAGAACCCACATCGGCCCATTATCAGCCCTCATAGGTACTGCGGGTGGTCCATTATCCCCGCATACAGCTATAGACAGCCCATTGTAGTTCGTTACATCTCGGATCGTCGATTATGACATTCACCTGCTTTTCCAATCCATCCAAGTAAGGGAGAAAGCCTGGTGGCGTGCTAAAGCCTTTGCCCCAGTCCACATGTGCTGGCAGAGTCTAGGCTTTACAAATAGCCTCTAGATCCTTCCCTGGTCCTCCTTCAAGGGTACATCGCCAAGAAAATGGTTGGATATCCAGGTTCCAAGTAGCATGCGGGTTTCAGGATGGGGCAGGCTTGGGATTCTGAATCAGGATTTGGGCTTTACGCAACACAGCTGCGCTCTTTGACATCTGTCATCGTCTTTACTGTGGCGTAAGGGAAACACTGCATAAATCATATGTCATGGCAAAATTACTGTAGCTGCCCTTCATACCTTACAATTAAGCAGCAGCCAAGGTAAAGATATCTTGTATAGGTTGGAACTTTCGGTTGCTTCCTGCAGGTATCCAAGAAACTTTATACCCCAAATGGAACGACCAATGGTCGTACCTCACTTCTGTTTTTCATTGGTGAGCGTCATCCAGATCTCCTTCTTGTCCCTTGTAAGAACTAAACCCGGAATCCAAGCAACCAAGAGCCCCAATGGCAGTATGCATTACCATAGGAGCTAGGAGTTTCCCACGCTCCTAGACCCAAACCCACGCATCCCACAACGCTCGTGCTAGACTGTTCCTCAATCCCTGGAGCCAATCCCTAGCCTCTACGCCTACAAGCTTACCACGTCAAAAATTCCTGCACCATGTGCTCAACTGCTGTCATTTGTTCATCATTCCAGCACTGACACAGGCAACTCTCTCTCTCTCTCCTTTTGAGACTGCGGAGGTGGCACCCCCGCAAGTGAAGAAATGTGAGATCTGAACCAAAGCTAGTTGTTTTCTGCGGCTTCAGGTTGTGGCGATGGATGCTGAGCAGGGCTCTGTGAAGGCCTTTGCATGAGTTTGTGCTGGCTTGAGTTGCTCTTGGGCCATTGGGATAGCAGCCAGCCTTCCTCAGTTACAAAGCTCTTTCCAGCTTGAAAGTTTGCAAAGTGGTCCTCCATTCATTTTAACATGCTACAAAGAAGTTCTGGGCTTGCGTTCCAGCCAGATAAACGAGAAATGTTAGTGACAGCCGAAAATCTTTACCACGTAGCCCTGTTGGCCCCGAACTTTGTATCTATTTACCTATCTACCTGTAGATGGTGCAGGGACAGTTTGTGGGACAGTTGAGTATACGCAAAAAAGGTATCTGAGTTTGTGTGTTAAGCGTGATCGTCTCTGCATTTGGCATGCGGGCTTCGTTTTTGATTCAGATGGATCCTTTTCAGTTTCGTTGCCTGCAAGCCTAGTGCTTTGCCCATCTCACGGCAGGATTGCCTATCTGTCAGCCATGGGCGATCGCACGAAAAACGCGCCATGTGACAGAAACAAAAAGCGTCTATCCACCGCAGTGCGAGGGCCGTCATCAGGGGAAGGAGAGCGGGCGTGTTTTGGTGTGAGGCATGTGTCCGTGACAATCGTATCAGACATCGGATGGATTCCGCCGCTGTTCTTTGCCGCGATGGCTAAGCACTGCTGTGGCTGTTGATAGCGCCTGTATTCCACACGCAGTCACTTCGATCTCTCTCGCGTTACATCGCATGTGGCATGCTAAAGTTGGAGAGGCACACTGAGGGACACCTGTCACCAATGTCTGTTCCTCCGTCTGCCAGAGTCGTCAAGAGATTCGAGACGACCAATTCCCGGCAATCTTGCGCGACATGCTGAGTGCCTGTCGGTCCCTTTTGGGAGGTGCATGTTGCATGCCTCCCAGACTGCATAGCTTTGGGTGGTGTAAGTGCACTCCAGCTGGAGAAATCCCCATGCAACAGTAAAAATAGAATGAACTTAACTTTGATGCATGAAGCCTAGACCCCACACACACCCCGAACCCTAAACCCCGTAGACCCTAACGCCCAAATCTTTCAACCCCATAAATCCAACAGGGAATCATTGGTCTCCCTGTTGCAGGTGACCTACGCCGGGCTGGGTCCAAACCATGACGAGTGGGTGGCTATCAACTCGGAGGCCCTTAAGGTTGTCCTTGTTGGTTGTTAGAAGGCAATGATGGAATGGAAAAGAAAATGGGGATTGTTGTTTATATCATTCGGGATTATACCCTGGCTACTGTGGGGACCCCGTTCTGCATTCCTTGCTGGTTGTTACCAGCGGCTCCTGTTGCATAGAAGAAATCAAAATTAAAAAAGCGAACGGCAAACGAAATGGAAACTGGTAATTCATGGGGATGTAAAAAGTCTCTTCCACTCCAAAGCTTCCGTTATGCTTGTTCCCAGGAACCTTAGGGCGGAGCACGGGTCTCAATGGCTATACAGCAAAGTCAAAGTCGCCCCTGCACCAAACATGAAAGTCTTTTCTATTTGGGTCATCTGAGGTTACATCCTCAAGGCTCAGACACGTGGAACTGTGGCGTCATTATGTTTGCCAGGGCCTTCAAAATACCAAAAGAATAGTAGTTTCCATATTCTTTTGCATTGCTTCATTCCCTACTGTCAACCAGCAAGTTTGGGGCTTCAGGGCCGTAAAGCCTTTATTTGCTCGGATTGGAGTCTTGGGGGTAAGGATGTAGAATTTAGGATGTAGGCTTTAGGGCTGGAACCGAGCCAGCGCCCACCAGTCGTGCAATCCCTCAAGATGTTGTAAGCCTTGACGTCTTGGATAGCCCGACATCTGACAACTTTAAACCTGGAACCCAGTACGTCCTAGGCCCTAAACACGAGCAAGCCTCAAGCTTGAAATCCTCAAACCCAAGCACTTTAAACTACCACTGCTGCCCTGCTCAGCGCCTGCGGATGCCGATCGAGGGCGATCAGCCGTTTGAGCAGGCAAGGTTTTAGGCGTAGGTTTCAAGCTAAAGTTTTGGATTCAAGCAGGTAATGATTGCATTGTTATGTATTGGAGAGCTTTCTGTGAAGTACTAGCATGGGTAGTTTTTCTACATAGCTGGTTGTCAACATACAAGCAGTGGCTCATAATATTTTGCGGAGCATGCCTGGGCATTTGATGGGTTGAGTCGAAACAACGGCTGTTGGTAGCTGGAGTCCGCAACTGCGCTGCCAGTAGCAAGGCATGATTACCAAGCTATGGGTACATAGATGGTGTCACTGGAAAGGTTTGAGGTTTGGAGCTTAGTGGGGCTTGAGTGACATACCCAATGAGAAGGTATGTAGGATTCTCTCAGTGCCGCGTGGGGTGAGCGGAGGCGGGCATATCTGTACAACTCTCTGGATATATGTTCATACAAGATTCTGTGGGATCTTGGTGGGGATCTATTCCTACACTCCTCCCCTCATCACCACTAAGATCACGTGGGAATAGTCAGGCATCCTGTTGCTCCTGAAATGGGGGGACCAAAAGGCTACGGCCAAGTAAGTGCTGTCGTACATGTAAACGGTTCGCAAAATCGGGTCCCATCTTCATACCCCTAAATATTAAGTGTCGCAATATTAGCTACAAACAAAAGGGCCCATAATTATGAGAACAACCCATGTGTTGCAATCTTCCCTCCCCCAATCTGCCATCCTGCCTTTATGGCAAGGCCAAGATTGCAATTCCAAAGGAAACGGAAAGGGTTCTTACAGGAAACATGGAAACTGTAAGGATCATTTTTGGAGGTTCCGCATCCACCTGACCCCCAAAGACCAACTTAACCCTAGTCTCCCTCCATACCCTGAACTTCATGCCCTTGCCAGACCGCGCCGCTTCCGCGCAATCCGATGAACCAGTCCTTTGCCCCATTGGCTCGGTTAACCATTTAGCTTTTTGAGGGGTTCTTCCAATCAGAGCGGAAAAATCCCAGTACCAGCGTCAAGGCTGTCGGCGCACAAGTTCTAAGTAACCGTCTTTGAGTAGGAAGAAGCGTTGGGGGTTGGGAGTTGGGGCTTCTGGTCCTGGATTTACTCTTCTAGAGCTTGTGACTTCGGGCTTCCAAGGGGAGAGGTGCAGGGATGACTTGGAGATAGCAGTTTCATTGCAAGGCTCATCGTCAGTCTATGTATGGATTCTGCTTCAAAGTGTGGCTTGTTCGATTTTTTTGGAAATTGTAGGAGGAGCCGGGGTGGCAGAGCCATCTTGCTTAAAGCGTCCCGTCTAGACCGGCTTTGTTTCGTGGGTTCAGGGGGACGCCCGATCTCGCAGTAAAATTTCAAACGTTCAACATCAGCAAAACTTGCACCAGCTACAGACCCCAAAGTAACAAGTTACCCCTCAGTTCGGAGAGATTCTCAACCCCAACCCAAAAAACTTGAAGCCTAAACCCAAAAACCTTTTCACAGCCTGAAAAGATCCCCAAACTGGCAAAAGCTCGGATTGAAACTGCGATGCCGAAACAGCAACTATGTAGAAGTTCTGAATTTCTTGCATTTTAAGGGTTTGTATGGATTATATATGGGTACTAGAGTTCAACAGGGTTTCCTGGAGTCAGGCGTCCTCCTGACCAAATTCGGGATACATGAAACGAACACCTTTTTTGAAATACTTCAAGTGCAAAACCACTTTCGACTAGTAAAATACAGGTCCCAAATTTGGGTTCCTCTTCAGCTTTATACCTTGCCAAACATTGCACACCCGTCGTACTCTGAACCGTGTCTCTGCGTCACTGTGAGCCTCTTGCCAGGTCCCAAAGCCGTTCAACCAAGAGAAGGCCAGCCATGCCGCAGTCTGTGGGCAGAGGGCAGGGGGCGTTCTCAGAATAGGTGTTTTTGTAGTGAGCTTTACGGTTATACGTGTGTGTAAGGTGTTGGGGATGTGTAGGGTTTCAAGGTTTTCAAATAGGATACCCCTCAGGAACCTTGGACTATGACAGTTTGAGAGAGGATTTGAAGCTCCTATGTAAGTTGCTGTGAGCCTCATGCTTTCCAACGGAGTCCAGAAGCGGGAAGGTTGTTCATGGTAATTACGTAGACTTCCAATCATATATGTCGAAGATTGCCCTAAACCAAAACCACTGAATACTGACCCTGACTCAACTGCTTTGTGCTGATATCTTATGTTCTGGCGGTCTTCATTATGGGTTGCGCAGAGGGACCCATTAAACCAAACGTAGTTCCGCGCTCTCTCACCTTGGGAGACTGAGCGGTTGGGCAATTGTTATTCAGTCAGTGCTTTGGGTTTAGGGTTTGGTCAGATACAAACTGTTCAGCCTTGTGCTTGGGAACCTTTCTTCTTTGGCTTTAGAGTCGGGGATCTCACTGCTAAGGGAAGGAGGCACGTCATGTCGCCAGATTTGGGTTGAGTCTTTCGTCATAGTTTCAAGTTGCAAGATTCTGGGTTTCAGTTCCTGTTTACGGACATGGGGGGCCAGTGACCTTGCTAAGATGGGAGCACGAACGCTGGACCTGGACTTGCCCAACACCAGGTTCGAAACGCTAAACCCCCAAGCCCTTAAGCCTTAACCTCTCTAGACATTCACCTAAATTCCTGTCATAAACTGTGTACTTTGACTAACAGGAGTTCAGGAAGCGACAGCTGCGTCTTCGCGAAAAGGTCGCAGAGTTCCAGGAGGCTGGGGTCAGTGGGCTTTGGGAGTCGGGGTTTGGGCTTAGAGCTTTGGATGCTCAATTTAGGGCATTTTGCAGGCTTAGGGCAAGAGGTTGAGGATTTAAGGCTTTCGGATCTAGAATTCAGGATTCAAGGTGTAAGACTTAGGGTTGAGGATACATGGCTTAGGGTTGGTTATCCAGGGTACAAAGGAGGTTCTCAGCAAACGAACGAGCGCTAGAGACGAATCCGAAAAGCCAAGTCCGCAAACCTTTGAACCTGGAACCTCATCCAGAAATCCTCCTCCCCAATCCCAAATCCTGAATTTCTGAAGGAGAACGTTAATCCCGAAACCCCAGCGTCTAAGCCCGCTCGCTGTTTGTATGGGATGGAGGCGGGATCGAAGGCCCCTATATCATCCTACACATCCGCATATTCATACAGTCCCCGAATACACTTTTATTTCCATACCCGATGAACGAACAGCAAATAAATTGATGGCAGGCAAATCTGGGCAAAGTGGATCCGGCCATCGAGGCCCTGTGCAGGGTTCAGGCCGTGCAGGCTTTAGGGGGCTTGAGGGTTTATGGGTATGGAGGTGTTATGCCATGGGGTGTTAGGGTTTGAAGCGATGATGGTTTTGGAGTCCTCCACAGCAGCCCCGCCTCTCACGTTGTTGGGTTCCACTGTCTCCACTCGGTCCTCTCATAATAGTCAGGGTGTTTTAGTTAGTTACCCCAACTCCTAAAATAGAACCCAATTATCGCCAAATGATAGCCGTAGGGTCCTTAATCGTATAAACATCTGTTGAATGCTGAGTCTCCTGGAGCACACTAAGGCACACTGCTGGGAGAGACCCGCGCTTCTCCCGCGGAAGGTAAGAGGTTGTTTTGGCGACAGGGGATTTGCTTGATGAGATGCCGCTTTGCCGGGACTGGTACCGCAAAAACAGGGTTGCCACTCCGTAGCTGAAGTTTCTGAAAACAATGGGGCCACTTTTTTCAAGTCCGTGATATTCCGAGAGAGTTTCACTGCTGCTTCAACTGTTTAGCAGTCACAATGGCCATGCATTTTGCAAAAGGTACTACTAACTAGTATCAGCCACTCTTCAGAAACGTGCATCGACAAACGGCTGCAGGGTCATTGAAAACGGGCATTCGGGTGGCATTGAGCGCTGAGGGTCATTCAGAGGGCTTGGACAAGCATTTCTTGACGGCCCTAAACAATTACATTGCAACTGTGGACACGACACCCTAACATCCCTTCAGCCCTCAATGCCCGAAACTCCTAGAACCTGAATCCTAACCCCCACCCGAACGGCAGGCGCTACGAAGGGGTCCCAGCGAACAGCCCGCCAAGCAGGCCAAGGATCTGGTAAAGAGGAGAAGGGTCTAGGCCAGTTATTTTGCTTAGGTTTGAGGTTCAAGGTTTAGGGTTCGAGGTTTGAGGTTCAGGGACTCTATTTGCGGAGTCTACTTGGGCAGGTTGTCAACATCCCAGCAACGTCATTAGAAGCATTCTTGTGCAGCAGTTCCCAGGCCGTCTCCTCTTAACTTAAGGTAGGGAATAAGGGAATATAGTATATTGGGATTGTGTAGGGCTTACAGCCCCGTATTCCCAACTAACCCCAGTAAGTTCTTGGGGAGGTTAAGTTTTGCAACATAGCAGGTGGCTACTCATGAGGACCAAAGACCGCCATTCGAATATGAAGTTGAGAGCTGCGCTTACGCTGGGGCTCCCAACAGGGGCCCGACACATGGGCTTCGGGTGCAAGAGTGGGGATTCAGGATTGCATGTCGGACGGTGTCTCTGCATAAGCATCAGCCCTGCAACACAAACCTGAAGAGTAAGGGCATCGGCATTCTACGAATCAGAACCATCAGTGCCAGTCCTTAAGGAGCTTATCGCCGTAGTCATTCTGCAAATTTCGCTGTAATATAGGTAGATGTGATTTGTAAGCGGAAACTAATCTTGCTACATCTTCTGGGGTACCCGTACGTGGAGAAATCCCCACATAGACAGCACCTCTCCGGGAAGTTCTTGATACCCTGAACCATCGACAAGTCGACAGGTACCAACGCCTCAAGACACTGCTCCACCTGGCCCACCGCAGGCGCCCAGCAAATGGTTTGGAGATTTGGGAGTGAGAGCTTTGGGTTTTAAGTTAGAGTTCAATGTGAAGGTAGAGCTGAGGCCTTGAGGAGCTTGGGATTTAGGATTGACAGCCATGGTTTTGGCTTTGAAGTTTAGGGTCTGGTTCTGGGGGGGGTGCAAGGACTATGGCTTGCCTTTTCCATAGTTTGTCCACCAACAGCTATCTGATTTTGGGGCTCTATGGAGGCCCCGAAAATATCAATTGATATGAGGCATCCTAGGTAAAGACGATATTTGGAGCCTATTTCAACCCACTGAATGTTGGCAAGAGCTTCCAGACCTGGATAGTCATCACTACTTTTCACATGTAGCCTTGCAAATCCTGATCCTCAACTACTTCACCCCATTCGTCCCTGCTCATGCCGATAAGCTGCCAAACACTTTCCCAAAATCGACCTTCTACACCCTAAACACCTGAAACCTGAACCATGAGCCCTTGAAGCCTGCAACGTCAAAACCGGACCATAAGCCTGTCCTGAGGAGCCGCCGCCACCTGGCCCACCACCACAGGCCATCAAAGTCTGGGCCTGTTGTACTAGCAGAGGGATATACAGGGATGTGTCTGGTGGAAGAGGTTTTGGGATTTCTGATTTCTCCCAAATGGGGTCTTTTCAAAGAGGTGCATGGACACCTAGGGAATGTGTAAAACCGGAAGACATGTCCCATCTGTGGGCTTGGAAGCCTAGCAAACTGGACACAAGCCCTGGAGATGCTGTTCTTCTTGCTCGTGGTTCCAAGCAAGCTAAAGCTTCAGAGTCCTTGTTGCTTAATGTCAGACTTGCAGACTTGCACAAATGAAGGCACAAATGAAGACTACTTGACGGCAGTTGTTTTGCTTAGCATATCCGATAGACCTAAAACCCTCTTCTCATAGGCACGCCGTACTCCCGTGATTACACGTATAGCCTGATCTGAACACACTCTTATACGACCAGTGTCCGTCCAAGTCGGGCAGGCATGTGTGAGAGCCTTCATCAGAAAATTCATGTCGTGACCTGGTTTCAACTCCGAGCATCCTGATATCAGGCATCACCACCTAACATTCACCGGGCCCAATCATGTCCACTTCTTAAGACCTGCGGATGCACCCGCACCATGAGACCCATACATCTTAACAACGGAAGCTGCGCTACCGTTGCGCCCATGTTCAATCACAGTTGCTGCATGCAAGAGAGGCGCCGCCACCGGATCCAGTCTCAATGTACTATTACAAGGTTTGGGGACTATGCAACTCCAGGCGTTAGGGTTTCTGAGGTTCGGGGAGAAAGACCTGGCCACGGTATCGGGGCTGTTACAGGGTCATGTGAGAATCCTTTGATGGGTGGCAGCGATCAAGACTGTGAACTATCACCATTCAAAGTGCACAAGATCTCTTCAATGGACCCAATCAAAGCATCGATGATCTTCAAAAGGCTGAGAAGGCTGTTTGGTACAACTGCTCGTTCGGCACATCTACTGTTGCACATACCCCGGCCCCTGACACCGAAATCTTTGCATCTGATTATATTGCTATTCTGTGGCTGATGAATGAGGGACTAGGAGAATCATAGAGATGACGGAAAAGAAAAAGGAAGCGACTACTATATAACAGGAGAATCTTGAACGGAGCAATCCAGCTTTGATTCTCCGAGCAAGGCTGTATGAGCCAGAAGGACTGTTGCTGAATACCTGGCCGGAAGGAACATATTATAGTGTCTTATTGTATATTATATTTTGTATATCATAGATATTATTGTATATTGTAGGATATATGCCTACTGACTTAAGGAGCTAATTGTTGTGCTCATGGTTTGGAGGCAATCGCAGGGTACACGGACCGGACCATGCAACAAATTTGTGCGCAGGCAATTGCACGGCAAGATCCGGTGATGAAAACGCAGCAGGCGCAGCTAACCTCGCATTGGCTGCATATTTTTAGTGGAATGGTGCTTTGCTGGCAACCAAGACTTGCAGCAACATGTTGCACAATGCAGAGCATGGCTATTGAGACTGGGAATGAGAAGCACTTGAAATCCTTGAAATGGGCCATACTTTGTTGGATATTCTTCCATATGGATGGTGCTGGATGGCTCTGTGTGCTGAGGCCCTTTCAGGGAGCTCAGGTTTGGCAGTTTGCGGCGCACGGTTTCAATTTGATGGTTTAGGGCTTTGAGTATGGGTCTTGAGTGCTAGGAGGTTTTGAGATAAACCGTTGCGGCGTTGAGGGCTTCGGAGCTCATTTTTCAGCAGCTTTTGGTTTCAGGGCTTAGGCGTTGAGGTTCAGCTAACTATAGTGTCTTACAAGTACTAATATATGTAACAGTAATGATTTAAAAAGAATATTTCGCTGGTTTGCCACAAACTTCAGCCAACGATGCAGGCGACACCCGTGGAGCCAGTGGCCCCGGCACCTCAGGCGAAGTTCAGAACGTACTTAGGATCATTCACACCTGTTTTTGGTTTTTTTGGTTGAGTCTGTGGTTTAAGAGTTTGGGGTTTAGGATTTGTGGATTTATGGCTCCATGCCTTGAACCCTAGATTCCTTCGTCCGCACTTTTTGTTGTTAGAGCCTTCTGGTCGCGGTTATACAATGCTTCCGGCATCGGCATGTGTCACCCGGAGCCAGGGCACCAGAAAGAATCGGGCTCCCAAGACAACGGGCACGGTTTATGGGTCTAGACACAGGGACCTTCAGGTTTCGGATCTCTAACTGCCTTTGTTTTGTAAATTCTCTCCTGCGCATGCACGGTGTTTGATTCAAAGTGGCAGCGAGATCATTTTGCAGATCAAGCTTTGAGTGTTTCAGGCTGCTTGGATGTCGTTAGAGCCCTCACCCCTCAATTCTTGATCCTCTTGCCGCACTTAGCCCCAGAAGCCTCGTCCTGAGTCCCGAAAATGCGGATGAGCGAGGGTGGGTTGGACTTTGGATTCATTACGGTTTCGGCTTGGAGTTTGTCGTCCGCAGGATTAGAATTGGAGAAGTGACCTGCAAGGAGCAGATGGGTTTGACAGTGGCCCGCCCACACGGCACCTAATAGTTTTGCAACCTACATGAGCTGCTGCCCATATTATTAGCCTATTAAGGACCCTGAATAGTGGACATAGGGCTCCCTCTACTTTCGTAGTTGAGTCCCTGAGAAGCAACCCATGTCATTTAACTACGCGGGAAATATTGACCCCTGGAATCTCCTATATAATCCCTGTCTCCATGTAATTTTCAATGTCATTCCCCTATGAAAACCCTAGGTCCCCTTAAAGGAAGCGACTATATCACTTAGGAGGACCCCACCCTGTAATAGTGGTATCATAGGAAAATAAGAGGACCCTAACATAATCTTTATCCCGCATAGTCACTATCAATATATTACTGAGGTTGTAACATGGTTAGCCTTGACCTTCAGAGGCGGCGCCCCCAGCGGCAGCCGAGCCAATGCCAAGCCCCCCGAAGCCTGCACCGCAGGCCTGGATGTTTTAGGGGTTGAGGGTTTTCGGGTTTTAGGGATTAGTGTTCGGGGTTTTAAGGTGTAGGGGTTTAGGGTTTTAGGGTCTAGAAGCCTGGAAGTTTGGAGGTCGCCAGATATTAGCTTGGGATCCAACTGGCATAATGAAGAGATATGTGTATAAATACATTTATATACGTACATACATGCATAGATACATATATAAATATATGTGTATGCCACCTCCCCCACGATCTACAGAGAGAGAGAGAGAGAGGTGTGTGTGTGTGTGTAGATAACTGTGGGATTTATGATGTTAGGGTGAAAGGGTAAGAAGGGTTTTGGGCCCTAGGGTTTATAGTATGTGTACACATCTATGGGTTCAGGATATACATATGTACATATATGTAAATAGTAAATACCTATATCCGAGGGGGGTCCTAATCTCAAGGGTCCTAGAATGGCATTGTCGCATATTGAGGGTATGGAAGGGGCACCTTGGCTTGTAGAAACAACCAGCTGGAGAGGCTTGTTTATTACAACGGCTTGGGCGTGCTGAAATGTGGGTGATTTTCTTGTAGAGCTGATGACTCGGTAGGAGTCGTTTCTCAATCATGCGGATCATTACAGGCTTTGTTTGGCAACGATATAAAGTCTTCACCAGGGCGTGTTGTTTGCATTCATAGTCCCGAAGATGTCTCGTTTTCCAGAAGCCCTAGGATTAAATGGCCTGACCTTTGACATTGAAACAAGCCCTAACTGTATACAGTTGTGGAATTGGAGCATGCCATTACTTGAGCTACGAAACACAAAGTGCTTGGTAAGCTACAGAGGGGAAGCGTATTAACGCGACCACAAGAAAATTTCCGATCAGCAGTAAAGAATACGATCCTAGAATTTGTGATATCGTCAAGGGTATAGGATTTCGCATGGGAATGGTATAGGATTTCGCATGGGTGCTTGCAATGCAGCTCAGATGTCTTCTGTGAGAGCACAGATTTCCGACCCCTCACTAACCCCAAACCCTAAATCCGGAAGACAGGCAAGTGCCTCGAAGCTTGTAAAGTCGGGAGCACAGCTCTGTGCGATTGGTGCTGTTGGGATTCGAGGCGCTTTACAGTTCATGGGTCTGCATAAGTGGGATCAGACATAACTGCAGCTATCCTACCGTGAAAACCGGCCGGTAGCTCTCCAGGAGCCTTTTCGGTAGGGGTACTTGTGTAATTTTGCGGTCCAAGGTGGTAGGCTGCAAGGTTCGGAAGTATTGTATCAAGGGTTGGGGCGTTGAAGTCAGTGTGGGAACAGGAGTGACAGGTGAGGATGGTCGATTCGGTTGAGGGCTCAAGGTTCAAAGGATTAAAATGTGAGGCTCCAGGCTCAGGAGGAAGGGTGCAATTGAGGCAAAATGAGGGCTCAGGTTTCAAGTGTTGGAAGAGAAGCACGTCTTTGGCGTAAGTGTGGCACCAGAGATCTATTTAGTCGCCCACAGGGCTTCGCCTGTGCTTGTCAAAATTCTACTCTACCATTTGGGTTCAACAAGTAGAGCCACGCGTGTAAGGACAATATTCCTATTTTCCTGGGCATTCCAATACGGGAAGCCTGTCCTTTTGGTTTTTGGCGACCCAGACGTCAGTGAAGCCCACAGCCATGCTCCAAGTGAGCAGCCTTGGTAACAAGTTGGCAAGCTCATTTTAGACTCCACGGCAACAGAAATCCAAACATCAAGCCCTCAATGTTGAGCATTTACGTGACACCAAAGTCAAGGTGGGAAGAGAAGCTCACCGACAGCAAGGAGCACTTCTACTTAGAGGCAAGTTCTGATAGAGTTCGGCATTTGGCGTAGAGCGTTAATCAAATGGTAGGATTTTGGGAGTAAGGGGCTTGAAGTTTTGCCGTGCCAAGGAGCTACATTGTTCTCTAGCATTTGTCTTTTCAATGATATTTCATGACTGAGGCACTATCTTATAGTGTGTGTCCTTAAGAACTAGAAGACCTAAGAGTTTTTCAAAATTAAGGGTAACCTGAGGAATCAAGGGGATTGTCAGGGGATGATGGCGTCTCCGTGAGGATTCCAGACGGGATAATTTTGACCTGTGTTGTGCTTGGGTCCTGAAACCCGATTACGGTGCTCCTATGCCAGAGCTGGCAAGTCCTTCTTCAATAGACACCTCTTCATTCTGAATCCGATCCATGGTTTTGGGAGAAGGGGCGTGGCTTCTTGCCGGGCATCCATCAGAGTATCAGGATTTCTGGATTCCTTTCCACTCTTCCTTTCTGATTGAACCACATGGGCCAGATTGCTTGCAAGGCCTTTGCTGCCCACTTGTTGCTCTAACTGAACCCTGAAGGGGAAGATCTTGCAGATGAATCATGTGTTCAGCAAGTCTCAGAGACATTCCGGAAGCTTTGTATCATGGAGTGGCATACTTACTATCCCGTCCAGTATTATCCCACCCCAAATACCCCTGATTGAGGCCGGATGCATGTTATTGCAGGTTGCCACGGGCCGTACACAATGGGAGCTGCCTCTGGATGGACTCTCGACTAATGAGGAGCTTAGGGTCAACCCGACATTATCTTGAGAACTAGATCATCAAAAATTGATTGTTGAGGGCAACCGGGCGGTTTAGGCCTTAGAGCTACTGGGGAGTTTTCTTGAGAATGTGATAGTATGCAGTGCGGGGGAAAACTGTGAAGGTCAAAAAGCTCGTATGTGTCAATAGGACGATTGATGCTACTTTTCACCGTCTCTCGGTCTTGCGGAGAATGCTGATGCCACGCTTTATCGTCCATTACCTTTTAGGGCGATGGAAGGTTTATGTTTGTGAGCTACGCCAACTCTAGGCTGATCCCTTGGTTGATGCTCCATTTTTGCTACCTGCGCGTCGTGGCAACCTCCAGCTTCCTCCTGATCACATGGTTCGGGGCTGGCGGTCGCCTGAGTGTTCACACATCAGAGGCCACATGTTCGCTGTAATGTTTGCAGCCTTTTTCGTACTCCAAAAGCATACACCTGTGTAGGGATCTCTCTTGAGGAAATACATGAAACAGTACTTCTGTCTGGGAAACTTGGTTCTGCAACTCTCATGGATCCCTCCCCTGACATCCCAAGATAATCCTACAAGATCCTCAAATCCTTGGTGTTTCACGTGTACCCCAGTTTAAGAAGCACACCCATGAGGATGGGTCGAGCTGGTCGATGACGATGGCGTGGTCCTTATTCGATGCCTTATAGGAGAGAGGGGACTCACAAAAACTGTTACTTCGTGCTTATTAGAGTCTCAGATTTTTACCCGGGCTCTCAGGCAGGTAGAGAGCGCCTGAGTCTCATATTTGGCCATTGCACTCTGGACAAGACATTGGCTGTAGACTTGTTCCAGCAGTTCAAGACGAACTAAAGATGCCAGCGCCTTGCTGCTGCTGGGCTTTGTTGCTTCCTGGGTTCAGGGTGGGCTCCAGCTTTGCTACAAATATCTAGATTCGTCTCGCCTGTTCGGGGAACAATAAATTAGGCAAACTTCCATGTGAAACCTGAATGGTTAGACCCTTCCTGTCCCTGCTCCGCAAGGTGAGAAATACTACTGGGATCCAAGCCGTGACCACACGCAGTGGGACCCCCCGGTATGAAGCCGCCCACCGGGCATGGAAAAGGATTCTGCACTGACTTAACATTTGGATTAAGATTTTTGGGCCTATGTCAAGCTTAGGGTCGAGCGTAAAACGGTTAAGGGGTCCAAGGTGAGGAGGTCTTAGGCAGACTTTGAGCTGATTTCTACGAGAGCTTCTTGAAAGCTTGGTGTGTGAGCTTGTGGTTCAGGAACCCAGAGTACTGAGTACGTATTGAATATCCTGGTGGGGCTCTAGAAATGATTGACCAATGCTGGCGATTAAATTATCATGATGGCGTTTTTGTTAAGGGCCGTATTGCTGGTATAGGTACTTTATGCAAACATGCAGCCCATTTTGTTCTTAGGTTACTGGTAATCCCACTGAACTGGTGAGTTTCACAACAAGATTGCACTGTCGTTCCCAGACTCAGACCAGCCTCTTCAAGCCTGTACATACCTTGCACGACCCTAGACACCTACATGATGCAGGCAGGAATTGCTGCGTCCACTTTAGCTTTGTCTTAGATGACGCTCGTTTTGAATCTTATGCAAGTTATGAGTGGCTTAAAGGGTTCACTATTCCCTTGTGGCTGATAATAAACCCGGCAGAGATATCCATAGTTTTATGATGGTGCTATATTGAAGGTAGGTAGGTAGGTAGGCAGGTAGGTAGGTAGGTAGGTAGGGGTCGACCTGTGGCTTACGGCCACGGCCTCCCACACTCTTCCCCGCCGAGCATCTCTGGAGGCGTCAGAGGCCCCCTCCGCCGGAGGTTCCATAGGGGGTGTTAACTGGAGGTTATTGACTATGAAGCCCGAAAAAATGGGCTAGGGCCAGAGTGGCCCAAGTCGATGTTTAAAGGCCAAGAGGGAGGGCTGGGGCCAAAAGTGACTTGGGACAGAAGTGGCCCGGGCCAGAAATGAAGGCAGACCTGGGCCAGAAGTGGTCCAATGCACGATAAAAATCAGGGGCCTTCGAAAGTCAAACACCCCAGCCGCCAGAGGTTCCGAAGTAGGTTGACACTAGAGCCAAGGAACGTGGGCGAGCTTTACCCCAGACAGGCCGCTCAAACCCCTTAGCAGCAAGGAATGCAGCCGATGCAAGAGAGACACAGCCGCGACACGAGTTGGTCGCCCACCGGCCAAAAGGGAGTATGGCTCGGAGCCGTGTTACTGCAGCTTCAAAGTCGGGCGACAACCCACTGCATGAAGGTCACGGTCCAGCGAAGGACGTGCTTGACATGG